>SRPX01000483.1:0-19635 GCA_018360215.1 Claviceps spartinae
AACCATCTAGAACCTTCTGGCCCACCGGATCGCATACCAACCAAGAAGAGACGCTGACGTCCGACAACCAAGATGCAACCCGACTAAACAAGAAGTACAACCGACGACATCATCTTTGAGCACATGTTCTTCGCTTGCAATATGCAATCCCCGCCGTCCAAGAAACTAGCATAAGAACTAGAGATGTGGACTCTTCTTGTAAAAAAGAAAATAAACAAAAGCGGTCGGTAGGCAGCGCAACGCCATCTACATAGGTAGTACGGAGGCGCTCAACGAATACCTAGTACATTTGTAGCTATCTTTGATAGAGTGTGACATTCCAATTTCCGACTCATGTGAATGGGCTCAGGGACCGACCCCCCAGCTTCTCGCAAATCCGATAGTGTATGTACTGTATGCAGTTCGTCAACGGCCATAATGGCCTCTTTCCAATAATCAAACTTCATGCATATCTCATGTATGTACAATGCCAACCTAAATATAGATACACCTAAATAAATGAAACTCCCAATTAAAATTGTTCTTCGTGTCAACCATGACATCTATATCCTCATAAAAACGTCCATCTTTTCCCAAGAAAGTAAGAAAATGAAAAGTCCCCCACGGTCTCCCCTTGCAAGCCAACGGGCAAGAAAACTTCATGACGTCGCTAACCTTAAGCTCACCGGCCAGTCGTGTCCTCATCTCCTGACGTTATATCAGCCGTCTTTCGGTAGACGCGATGGTTGAAAAGACGTCCTAAACAAAATAATACAATGGGTATTGAAACCGACCCCTATTCCAAGTCATCAACGACCAAACACCGCCATCCTTACTCTCCCCTCCCCTGACCCCCAAAAACAAGAAAGAAAAGGAAAACATTGCCGCCGGACCTGGATACAGCTATGAGACTGCCTCGGCTGCCAAATCCGACTCTGGTGCCATTTCTCCATTCTCCGTGCCGCCAAACGAGAACTTGTCCATGGGAAATTCCTCATCTGGTGTCCGAATACCAATACCGCTATCATCATGAGGATCTGGCCCACTCACTCCGGCCGACGTCTGGTTCGTACTCGGTGGAGGGGGAAAGGGTGCTCTGCCAGGCTGCGACTGAGACAGGCTAGATAGGTTCAAATCATCGTTACTGGTACTATGCCGTGACGTCTGGCGGCTGCTTTCCTTCTCTGCTGGCTGAATATGCATGCTGGCGTCGACTGGTCGCTGCACTTGAGGCTTCTGTTTCATGAAACCCCCTTGTTCCGCCAAGAAGCAGACCATCTCATCAACCCACGTCTTCGTCACCCACCAAGAGCCGAAGCTCTTGCCTTGAGCAAGAGTAAGATCTCGCATGACCGAGGTGCCAATTCGCTCAACACACCATACGATGTTCATGTGCGACGCATAGGCAAATTTGTTGGGAAGGCTCTGAAGAAAATTGACCCATCTGTCTAGGACGTTTTGACCCGTAGAGTTGGCTCCGCTGTTCTCATCAGCTTGTCTGCCGCTCCGGGTGACGACGTCTCCGTAAATCGTGAGACACTCAACCTCCCAAGGAACATTGACAGGGTCCAGAAGATCCCGCATTTCGGATATCAGGATATCCACCACATCGTCCATGCCACGCGTGGGCACGCATTCGGCCACTTTACGTGCTCGAATCATGGTGATCCAGTCAACATACATCTGGTCCCTGTTGGCGGGGTTGGACAGCATGTTGGCGGCCGCGTGGGCTGTCAGATTTACCCGCAGGGCTCGGTCAATAAGACCAGCGAAGATTGCTGCAGGGGATTCTTTCGCCGAGAGAACATGTTGAGGTTGACCCTGAAATGACTCGCGAATGTGCGGCACCAGGCCCTCTGAGATGTTTCGAAGCGTGTCCAGTACTGGCTTCGGCACGACTTGAAGGACAAGACCCGAAATGATGCTCATCATGCGTTGGTATAGCACATAATCGCATCCCTCAATCCATGGTGCCAAAGCCGGGTTCGCGAAAAGTTTCTGGACAGGCATTGTCAATGTTCCTTGGAACGAAGTATAAAGATGAAAAAATGTCTTTTCACGGCAATATCGGATACACTCGACCAGTGATGTACAGTGAGAACGGTAAAGCGCGGACAATGATTTCGCAGCATCAGAATCTGTTCCCTGTGGCAAGTATGACTCGATTGCAGGAAGAGCGAGCACCTCAGTATGATTCAGCGGGTCATCGTTTGACGTCAGGAAAGAGAGCTCGAGTCCCGTTTTTGCCGACGTGGTCTTCATATTATCGATGCTAGCCAGGTCTGGCAAGTTGTAGAAACTGTGCGAGGCGCCAAAAGATTGAGGATGGTCAACTTTAAGTCTTTTGGCTTGACCAGCATCTGTTGGAGAGGGAAGAGAGCTACGGATGGCGGCGTTATCTCGAGTGACAGGACTACATGTCTTTAGCATAAGTGTCTCGAGTAATTTGCGATTATGACACGAAATGGCTTGCCCAACGTACTTGATTGATGGTGAAAAGGCCTTGGCTTCGGGCAGTGGCCGTGGAATGGGTGGTTGTGACTCTTTCAACTCGGGTTGATCGTCAACAATGGAGAAATTGACGTAATGATATTTGGATTCTCCTCTGACGCCTAAGCGGCGAGTCTTCAGGCCGGGAAAGAGCACGCGGACCAACTTTCCGAAGCTAGCAGGATTGAGGACCGTGATTCTCTCAGTAGCACATCTTGAGGCATAATTGGCATATACACGACCACGAGGGACGGAGCCCTTGCCTTTCGAACAAACAGAATTGATCCTAAATTGTAGTGTCAGCAACGCGAATGTATAGCATCTTGGGGTCGTGGCATACCACAACATCGCGAACACCTGGCGAGTTCGCTCCGAGTTGGGCCCTCGCTCGTTTCCATGAAGCTCCCCGGCGACCTCTCTTAGATTTCGGTGACGATTGACAGTGAAAAGTTGTCTCATCTCAAGCTCATTATTAGCACTAGATCTTGTGGTAGTCGGTTTCGCTGTTCCCATCGGTCCGGAAATAGAGTCACAGTCTTCATTTTCATCACGATCCAGCATCTGGCTGTCGCCTTCAGTAAAACTGGCGTTGGCGGCACCGTATTGATCAGTTGGGAGAGGACGCCTATTAATGAGATGTTGTTGGTGTTGATGTTGGTGTTGGTGTTGGTGTTGGTGTTGGTGTTGGTGTTGGTGTTGGTGTTGATGTTGATGTTGGTGTTGGTGTTGGTGTTGGTGTTGTTGATGTTGATGAAGTTGATGTTGTTGTTGCTGTTGTTGTTGTTGTTGTTGTTGTTGTTGTTGTTGTTGTTGTTGTTGTTGTTGCTGATGGTAGGCCATGTGGTGGTGATGGCTCATGGCTGCTCCCATGGATGCATCTACAGCAAAATCATGGTTTCCTGTTTGCATATGCGTTGCAGCCTGGATAATCATGTCCTCGGGAGACATTTGCGGAGCGGAGCTCATGTCCTTTCCATGAGCATGGTCATTGGAAAGCCATTGTCCGGCATACATGGCAGACGAGTCTGCAAAGCCCGAATGATCCATCGTCGGTTGTGTCGCAACGCTATGAATAGACGTGGTCGAGGCGCGAGAGTGCGGACGCTTCCTCGCCTTGATGGCGGCACGCGCTGCTGAGTTGTCTGCAAACGAGAGCAAAAAAAAAGGACAGTCAGGGCAAGTTGTCGCCATACACTCGACACGTAATGGACAGTAAATGTCCTTGTTTCTTTGAACCATGTCTGGAGTATGAACCCAAAGCAAAGCGAGGCGACGTACCTTGGTCCATGATGTGTGCCATATGGTGTTCTGTGCGGTTTGAAATTTCGGAGGTTACCGATCAACAAACATTGGCTGACGGACCGAGAAACGCAAAACTCACCCGCCCGGCGGCTCCACGGCAAGCGAGGCGAGATCCCAAAAATAACAAAAGAAGAAGGCTTGAACAGAAGCAAATGTGTCGTATGCCCGGCCAAAGATGCAATGCAGCAGGTGATGATTTTGCGCACCCTGTCGTGGTTCGTCGATTATCGAGCTGCGACAAGATGTTGTGGTGTTGTTTTCTGTTGCGAGGCCAACGAGAAGAGGAGGTAGAACACAGATAAAAGCGGGCTGGGGCAGAGCACCGAGCGGCGAGAAGGTAGGAGCGGCAGCAAGTAAGGGTAATAAGGCGCCAGGCGGCATTTGGCAAAGCAAAACATTATCACATTGGGCCAGGCTGCAGCAGCGCCGAAAAGTGGATCAGCCGCCGCGAACGCCGTTACATAAAGTAAGCAAGCTTGCAGTTATATGAGCTTAGATTCCAGAGAAGCGCGAGTGGTATGAACATTGAAGACTGGTGGCTCTTCTCATTGAGGTGGTCCTGTTTTCTCAGATTGACTACATACTCCGTACATACATAGGTAGGTACATACAACTTACAAGTACATAGCGCGAGTATGTATCCTGCAGACCACGTGGTGGTGAGCACAAACATATCATGTAGGTACTCCGTGTGATGTTGTGCGTTTGTATTCTCCCCTTCGCGCCCGTCACATAAATTGTAATAATCCATGTTTATATACCTGGAACTCCGGAGTCCGTAACTCCGTATGTAGACCGCTAGTTGCTTTGTAGTCCGTAAACGGCTTGTCCTCGATGACCTGAAGGCACGCGACTGTGAGGAAGTTCTGTGACGTAGTGCGGGCCTGCTAGGTGACAGGTAGCCTATAGGTACCTAACATACCTACCTTAGGTAGGTATGTACCTATCACTGGGTGACTCGGTAATACACAGCAGGTATCGAGGTGCCTCCGTGTACCTCTTATTAGGTATGTGTCACGTGCGGGTGTCTATATAGACCCCTCACAGCCTAGCATCCTCCATCATACACTACATTCACCCATCTCCTCATAGTATGACATCTGTTAGGTGAGGGAGTTTCATGGGCAAGCGAAATCGCCCCTCCATTGTTTTCAATTGAGCCAAGAACGATGGACCTCTTCATGAGATCTGGCAGCGGCTTGGGCCTTGGCCCCTTTTCGCAGTTTGAGCACACATTTTGACGACAAACTGGGAGTTCCAAACCTGAGCAGATGGCCCAAGTGTGCTCGAGACATGAATCCACTTGCGCAGGAGATGCTCCTATGTGCCGTCAGAACTTCACCGTCAGTAATGAAGCTGTGAGATTTCAGTCGGTGGAAATCGATTCAATAGAGATCATCCACGTCTCTGCGCTGGCTTCACTGAATAGCTGAAAACCCGATCATAATGTTGCTGGCCTCTGTATCGGCTCAGGTGCTTGGCGCCAGGACCAGCATTTTGAAAAGGTCGACTGATCGTGATTATGATGTCTCGAACCTGGTACATTTGATGCATTCGGCGCTTCGACCCACGATTTTTGCGTCACGCGTGCCATGTGCTAACTAGCAAGGGGCTAGAATACTTTGGGGGATTGAAACATGGTTCGCGCCCCCCAAAGGTTCGTGGTGCTGACACGCTGCTACATTCGTAGGTATGTAGGTATGTATTTTAGAATATGTATGTACATACATACGGAGTAGTTGTCATTGTATCAGACAAAGATCGTATCAATCGAAAAACAGTGGACAAGGCGAAAAGGCGAGGGCGAACTTCGAAGGAAGCGAAGGGGAGGAAGGAAGGGACGGGTGAGGATTGGCGCGCGGAGGCCATGACGAAGTTGTCGTCCGAAGGTCGGTGATAAGTACCAGCCAACCTACCTATGTATCTATGTACCTATGTACATTCATACGGAGTATACTACCTACTCCGTATGTAGGTAGAATCGTAGATACATTAGGTAGGTACCTAAGTCGCACTTGATTGCATGATTCGCATCCGAGCTTCCCACCGCAAACAGACTGAACAGAGCGACCAACCAGATAACGCTCGAATCTCGATGCATGCTCGCTTCCACTCCCCACTCTATCCGTCCGTCCACATTTTGCGTAGCCATTGCGTACCTAAGCTTTCGGGTTCAACTTGTTTCTTGACAACGTTCTTGCATCTTTAAACCTTCCATTGCGCCCGCGTTCATCACAAGCTTCTCATCACCAACCAGTAAGAATTTCACAACACAACTCGGCAATCTATCGACTGAACGTTCGAAAGAAAAGACACCGTCAGAATGTCGGCTCAAGAAAAGGCGCAGAATTACCTCGCTTCCTTGGACAAAGAGGTCCGTGATGAGTCCTATTTCGCGCACACTCTTACCCAATCCCTTCACATTTCGGTTCTTCTACTACCTACTACCTGTCTACTAACGCAGAGCAACTCTACCTTACTTGTCCTGCTTGACTACCACAGCTTTCCAAGTATCCAGCTTTGAACAAGCTTGAAAGACAGGCTGGTGTCCCCAAGGCCTATGCCGTCATCGGTGTCGCCGCGCTTTACTTCTTCCTCATTATTCTCAACCTCGGCGGTCAGCTTTTGACCAACATTGCCGGGTTTGTCATTCCAGGCTACTACTCTCTTCATGCCCTGTTTACAGCCGACAAGGATGACGACACCCAGTGGTTGACGGTACGCAAACATTCTTTTCTTGATACCCTACATTGATTTCAGTGGTGATTGAAGCTAATCATGGTTTGCATCCTGTTTGCAGTACTGGGTCGTCTTCTCGTCCTTCACCGTCCTTGAGAGCTTCTTTAACATTGTATACTGGTTCCCCTTCTACTTCGTCTTCAAGTTCATTTTCCTCTTGTGGCTGTCCCTGCCTCCGTTCCGGTAAGCATCTCTCTTTACTGATTCACTGCTGTGCCGCCGTGATGGACACTCCTAGCTTGTCTGCCTGTCCAAAAAATGCTGACGTTTTTGCAGAGGTGCCGAGATCATCTTTCGATCTTTCATGGTCCCCACTCTCAGCCGATACTTCCAGCAGCCGGCTTCGACCTCCGCTGGTTTGCGGTCCAAGACTGGCGGCCTGGATAAGTCTGAATGAGCGTCAGGACTTTATATGGCGAAGTAGATTCTCGGAGAAGAGCGCCTGATCTATTCTATGAAGAAGGTGTTGCTTCTCTTCGTCACTTCCCAAGAGGCGATGCTGAAGACACATGACTCTATACAATGGCCACGTTCGGCAACGGTAGCTACGATACTGGATAATATAGTCAGACGGTGGGCAATGGACGGCAACGAGGGATGGGTCTCCTTCGCGTCGCGAATGTGGTGTTTAAGTATTGACGAGAATGGGCGTTTGGTAGGTGGAGGAGGACCTGATGCCATTTGGAAGTATTGGATTGAATGTTTTACGATGCGGGGGATTTGGGGAGAGATATGTGACTGAAAAGTTGATTTATTTATCGTTACTCTATATTCTCTATCGTCGTAAGATTCGCTGAGGTGCCTATCTGGGTTGAAAATCGCTGCCTCACCGTACATTGTACTGCCCGTAAGAAATGCACTTGTGCCACTTTAGTCACCCCAAAGGTCAGGCGGGGAGTTCATGAACCCAGTACATAATAATATATGTGGCAGACCACTTGTGAGATAAACGCGTATTCGTGACTTTTGATTTACGGAAGCAGTGCCAAGTAGGGGCAGATGCCGTCGCAATTGACTGGCCCATGGTGTCTCGACTCTTTCGTCATCATCGTTGTCGTCGTTGTCGTCTTTTTCGTCTTTGTCGCCGTTGTCGTCTTTGTCGTCGTTGTCTTTGTCGTCGTCGTACAAGCTCTTTTGGGTTGCACTTTCAAGCCATCCGAACCGTCGGTATCAGTTACAGAGACCGTCAAGTTGGTTCGTACATGTATGTTGCTCGGATAGCAATTTAGCGGACACAATGCTGCCGCCGTACACACAAGTTCAATCTACCGCAGGAGGTGGCTGCGCCCCACAACATGCAAAGAAGCACGCGTCGATCGGCTGCGTCCAGATTCATATTACCCACCCGATAAACCCAGTGCCCCGAGTCCCCGACATGCGCAGTTCCTCGGCACTTTGGTCAACATTCGTTTCCATTATTCAGCTGTTGGCTTGGATTAATTTCGTCTGCTCGTTACGTCTCGATCACTTCGCCATGAGGTAAAACGGCCGACGACCAGAGATGGATTATTGCTCGCTCGTCTTGATTCCAATCCCATCTGGTCAAACGGCGTCGGCGAAAGAGTGTCCATCGGACAACACCAAGACATTCGTTTGACCCCCTCGCAGTTGGAATTTTTCTTGGCACGACAGGTCGTTTTCTGGTGGATCCAGAGGCCTAATATGCAGCTGAGCCCATTGCAATCGCGGCTTGCAGCTTCGCTCGCCGCCACGCTGTGCCTGTTCCTACTGTATCTCCTGCTTCTGGCCCCCCAGGGAGCTGTCGCCTTCGAAATCCCTCTCGACTCCTTGTCCAGATCATCATCGTCCTGGACCGACTTGGCTTCCATAGCAGGCAACGACGATATCGGCTCTCATACCCCATTTTATGAACCTATTCTCAACTTCCTGGGGCGCAGCATACTCGGCGGCCGTGCTGGCGACACCATTCCCCTCGGAGACGAAGCGCCTTTGGCCTTTAATCTTCAGCCTGGCAACACACCGATATGCTACATCATCAAGAAAGGATCCCTGGGCAACAGCACCGATCCGGCCAGTCGGAAACGAGATGACGACGACGACGACGATGACGACCCATATGACACGGCGGATGCCTCAGTTTACGAGGGCATGAATACCACCATGTACATATCTGCGAACACATGTCTACAACCGAAAATACGGCCGAAGGGTAACGAAACCGACAAGAGCAACAAGTCCGGATCAAAGCCACCACAATTAATTCTGTTCTTGTCCAACGGCACAGACAAAGATGTAGGATGCCCCCGAATCACAAACAGCACCAGTGGAGAAGTGACACAAGGCTTCACAGCTCACAATTTTGAGGAAGGTGCGGTGACAGTAAGCCTCATCAATGCAACGACCGACGTCTACATCGGTATCTATGCGCCAAACATTGAGGATGACTACGAGGGCGTGTATAATTACCAGGTTGCGGCGTCGAGTACCGACTACTTTCACGATTATCAAAGCAACGCGGAGGACGGTGCAGAGCTGCTTTGGATGGACAGCGACTCGACAGCCGCGCTTCTGATGACACGCAACTTGACCGACGATGCTAGCGAGACTCGCGAGGTCTGGAGCGAGGACCCGCCTTATCAGCTCTACGTGAGCGGGCAAGACTGGCCAGTGCTAGACGGCCTTCGTCGCTCAGCTTGCGGGCTGGAGAACAATGCGCCCATCGGCAGCAACGGTCACGGAACTGCAAAGAATAACGAAATGGTCAAGACCTCGATGACGCTTAGAGGGCCAGGTGGTCTGCCAAAGCAGCAGTTTTATGTTTTGGGACTGAACGCGACAACATCTTATAGCGGGATGCTCGTTCTACCAGCCAACACGACGGTGAATGTGAAGAGGCAGGACGATGCAAGCGGAAACTCGAGAAAGCGCGGAAGTATTGTTTTCGAAGGCACGACTTTTCAGACCAATGCTGGTACGTAAACGAACTGAGGCACCCAAATGGATTCTCTCTCTCCCCTTGTATATATTTACATCCTATCTTGGGTACGTAGATGTATAAATATAAGCTTTCACGACTAATCTGCAACAGCACCTAATTGTAAGGTCGTGACAGATCTCGAGTTCTGCGACGAGATCCAATACGCGGTGCCAGGAAACGATGGCAAGTTCAACAACACCGAGCTAGCCAAAACATACGACAAGCAAGCCAAGAGCATATATGACAACTTCCTCAAAGTCATGCAGCAAATACAGTGCGAAGCTGACAGGACATCCCGATACTCGCTCGCCAGAACATGCGAGGACTGCAAAAGAGCCTACAAACGATGGCTTTGCACCGTCAGCCTCCCCCGGTGCGAAGACTTTCTCAGCGGATCTCCCTTCAGCGTCGTACGAAACGTAAACCAGGCATTCCCTAACGGCACCTTCTTGCCGGCCGATATCCGTCAGGAACTGGCCAAACTGCCGTCGCAGAATGCATCACGCAACGCGTTCATCGACCAGACCATTCAACCAGGACCGTACAATGAACTCATGCCCTGCGAAGACATCTGTTACCAGGTGGTGCAGAGCTGCCCTGCGGCCATTCAGTTCAAATGTCCGCAGCCCGGCATGTATGGCTTCAACATGACGTATGGGGTCCGGGTCGCCAACAGCACCGTGGTGTCGTGTAACTTTCCGGGTGAGGCGAGGACGCCAACGAGCGCGGGGACGGTCGCGATGCCTGGCTTGGTGCTCGTTGCGTGGGTTGCGCTTTTTCTACTTGGCTTATTAGTGGTGTGATGAAGAACTGATGAGACTCGGTCGGGCAGAAGATGTGGCTGAGATGAAGGAAAAAGGAAGCATATTCGGCATGATTGGCGTAATGAAAATAGTCATGGGACGGCGTTGATGAAGCGGTTTTTTTGTTAAGATTTTGTTCGACATGCTATTCTTTCTAGTCTACCTGCCCTACTCTTGCCTATCTATACATAGGTACATACTCTTTTTATTCAATTCTTCTTACTTTACACCAATATCACTGCATGCGACGACGTTGACTCGTAATCTGCCCCGTTTTGCGACGACATTTGGGTATTGGCTGGGCGACATTCTGGCGGACATGAAGTTTTCCGATGGTATCCTATGAGTCAATAGGTACATTACTACATACATGGAGTAGGGCGAGTCCAAACCGACGGACACGGGACGGGAATACCGTCGCCGACGGGCGATACGATGCGATGCGGTGCGATGCGGTGCGGCAACAGGCTTCTGAATCTCCGTGTCATGGCGCCCCTGGCTCCAGGGTTGGTCCCTTCAGGCCACCTTTTAGGTTTTGACATGTTAATTAGGTACCTTCAGGGGTGTGCCCACTGCCGGCCTCCGTTGGCCCTCGAACCGACCCACTTGACTTGCACGACAGCTTTGCCAGCTTCGCCTTACGCCTCATCTTTCTTCTGCCTCTTCCCCATTGCTTGATGGTCTACCAACAAATCGTGGACATTCTGCATTTCTCGACTCACTCGTCTTCTCCTTCGATCTATTACCTCCCTCTTCATCTTCTCGACAGGTACCCGTCTTCTCATCGCGATGCTGTTCTCCTCGCTACTCCCCGTGCTTGCTCTGCAGGTCTTCGGTGCATCCGCTGTATGTGAAGCGCGCCTTCTTTTCTGCCCACGTGTCCAATGAAGTTTATGGAGAAAGTGTGGTCAAGAGGACTAACGTGCCCAGGCTGATGATGCCGCTGCCGCCAATGATCGCGCTCCTCCGTCGCAGCCGGAGCTCAAGGCCAGCGTGAAAACGATATTCCCCGATGCCGACGTCCTGGGCGTGCGCCTCGTCAACGGCCACGCGACAACAACTCTCGTCGAGTTCACCAACCACGAGGATGGCCCTATCCAGGTCGCTTTCCTGGCCGGCTTCGTCGCCAACCCTAAGGCGCTCCCCGAGGGCTCGCTCGAGTATCAGAGCATCCTTCACAACTTGACCGCCGTACAATACAACCATGCCATCGAGGCCGGCGAGACCAAGAGCCTCACCTACCCGTTCGTTCTCGACATGCAGCCGCAGGATGTGAAGCTGCAGCTCGCCGCTGTGGTGGCCAGCGGAACGAACCAAGTGCACCAGATTGTGGTGCACGAAGGCCCGGCTTCCATCGTTGAAGCTCCTACAAGCCTTCTCGACCCTCAAATGTATGTTGTTCCGTCCTCGCAATGATGCCCAACTTATTAGCATGAAGCTGGCCCAAGCATGACCTGAAGCACAGCAATCGCTAACATTCACCCATCGCGACAGCATCTTCCTCTACCTGGTCCTCTCCGGCGTCTTCGCCGGCACGCTCTACTTTGTCTACAAGACATGGATCGAAGCCCTCTTCCCCCCGGCCAAGCGCACCAAAACCCCCCTCGGCAAGAAGGCCAAGAAGATTTCTGCTGATGTCGACGGCACCCTCTCGGCCTCCGACTCGGCCGGCGCTGCTACCGGCTCCAAGACGTACGACGAGAGCTGGATCCCTGAGCACCACATGCACCGTCCGATCGCGAAGCGTGTCAGATCCGTCGCCAAATAGAGGATCGACATGGCTTGTACTTGTCTCGTAACGTGATAAGATGTAATGAGATGTTTACTCGAGTGTGCGTCGCAGTGATGAGGGTGTTTTTTTTTTTTTTCATATAAGCTCGATATTAGGGTAGAGACATGCGTGCGCATGTGTACGAAACAATGATCAGTGTACCCATTGGAGGTTGCAGTATACGATGTCAGACGATATGTAGGTGTATTTGGAAAGACAAAACTCTGAGCATATGAACAAAATAAAAGGGAGCAAGGACTCACTGCGAGAAGCCCAAGGTTCTCGGGTTTAAAATTTCAAAGAAACACTTCACCTCATGGACCGATATTGCTGCATTCAAGTACATGAAGCACGCCGTGCAAGTCCCCTGGCCGTGACTCGTGAGTCAGGACTCAGAAGTGTCAGATGCACCCGGCGCGATTGCCGGAAGAAAAGCTCGCATAATTTGCATAAGTCACCGTTTGGCGACGACATGTTGACATACATACCTACCTGTGCGGGATACGGAGTAGAAAAAGCAAGAAGCTTCAGATCGGCCATAAAATTCGATTGCGCGTGGCTACCTACGGAGTAGAGCACATGGCTAACACTTTTCCATGAGAACTGAGCTCTTTGCTTTTTGCGGCTTCAGGAGTGGACATCCCAGCAGTTCCTTTTTTTCCGGTAAGGTCCCCCGGAAAAGTATACATCAGATTTTTTTGTTTATTTTGTACTAGAGGCACGTTGACCCATTCCTGATCAGTGATGGAGTTGCTCTCCACAACTTCAGAGTGCCAAACAAACAAGACGATGTTGCCATTGATGGGTGCAATTTATTAGTGAACCACCAGTGACCACAACGGTCCAACAGGGACGGTGTCAGAGCATGTGACCACTGATGGGTTCGTCTATTCATTGGTACCTGAAGAAATCTACCCACTCGTTCATACAGGTACCTACTTCGACTTCATGTATACGTTTTCCATCTGCAGAAAAAGCCACACATTAGGTATCTAGCTATCTAGCTATTCTAAGATTTCTAACACGCCTGCCTCACGTCACTAAGTCGAGAATCACGAGTACATATCCCCGAACGGACACAGCTCTGTGTTCTTGCAATCTACCCAGTGTCAATGCAGTCGATCCAAGTGTATACCAAGCTTCCCATTTCGAAGTGATGAGTATAAGCGTACGTGTTGACCAGCATCAGCCCAAACCGTGTAGGTATTGTGTGATGGCCACACAAAGCTCATCAAGACCCCAGAATCACGTCAATCCGGTACACGTACGTCGTGGCCTCTTCGCAGTGTCAACCAGCGCCACAGCCGCCTCACCAGCCAAATAATTCATGACTGCCTTCTCCTGCATCTTCCCCGCCGCCTCGTCCCCTTTATGATGCTTCGCATTCCTCGCTGCCCGCGCAGCAGTGCCAAACAGACATTCCCACAGATCATTCTTGTCGACCATTTCGCCCGCCGATGTATCCTTGCTCATCAGCTTGGACAGGGCTGCGTGCTCAAGCTCCAGCGTATTGGCTGCTTCAAAGCTGGCATCGAGTATGTCCGGCGTCGCTGCGGTAGCCTTGTTGGCCTTTCTAGACTTTCTGGTCTTCTGGTTCGCGTTGGCCTGATCAGCGTGGCTGTTACGGCCTCGTCGTTTACCTAAGTGCTTCATGCGTCGCTGCACGGAGAGGTTGTACACGCTCTCTTCCACCGTGCCCGACACGAGGTACAGCCAGACGGTCGTCTCGCGCTGCTGCCCGATGCGGTCGACCCGTGCAATTGCCTGCAGTTCCAGGGCGGTGTGGAGGAGCGGCTCACAGAGGAAGACATGGCTGGCGTTGACGAGATTGAGTCCGCTGGAATGAGCCCGCGCGTGGAGAAGAAATACCTGGACGTCTGCGTCCTCCTTGAACTTGGCAATGCCTCCGGAATCGTCAATGGACGCGTGTCTGATGCAGAATCGTCCAAAGGCATTGCGCAGAATCTGGAGAAAGTCATGATATCTGTGTCAAGTTAGTACGTACAAGTATGGAGGGGCCGAGTGTGTTCTGAAAGGGGAGAATAAAGAAGACGAGGGTCAAGTGGAAGGGGGAGAGGGAAAGCACCATATCCCGAAGAGCAGATCGGAGCTCTACAAAATCATCGAATGGGAGTTGGTGGTACATGTGTGGCATTCAAGTTCAATAATCAGACTAGTAACGTACTGGGAAAACACGATGCATTTCGCTCCAGGGTCCGATACCCTCAGCCACGACAGATGCCGAATTAGCATGTCAATCTTGGTCGTATACGACGGCCCATCCAGGTCAATGTTTTGAATCTCGGCCAATTGCTTGGCATCGAACTCGGAGTAGATTCCCGTCGTCAGTGCGGTTGACAAAGATGACAACGGCTTCATCTCGCGTCTGCTTTGCACTGTGGTCGTCGTCTCCTCACTGCGAACCTGCAACTCCTGGGGCTTGATGGCAATGTTATGCAAGTTGGACGACTTGAGTTCTTTCTTGCATACAGGACAGTTGTGGCGAGACTTAAACCACAGCGTAATGCATTTTTTGCAAAATTGATGTCCGCACACGGTCAGGACGCCCATCATAAAAGGCATTTGGCAAATGACGCACATGCGTGGCTCGTTGGACTTGGAACCCGCGTCCCTCAGGTTCAGAAGATAGCGGTGCTTGGACTCGGCGGAGGAGAGCTTCTCTCGCAGCTCATCCTCGGTTTGCCGGAGCTCGTCAATTATTTCATCGGTCTTGGGGCCGTCGTAAGGGAGAACGGCGTCGGACAAGGCCTGTAGCTGGCGATAATACTCGACTCGGGCATTCATGGTGGCCTTGAAGCCCTCGATTTCGGATTCCAATGCGGACACCGCCTTTTTTTGCTTGCTCATCTGCGCCTGTATAGACTGGAGCTGGTCAGAAGCAATCTGTGCCTCGAGGGCCTCGCGACTTCCCGGGGTAGCATCGGGTGATAGTCGCAATTGTAAGCTGCGAAGTTCAGTCACAGCAGCCCGCATGGATACAGTCGGCATCTTCGGGTCCATCTTAGCTCTCAATTTCAGCATCTCAAGCATCTTCTCCGGCGCAGGCCCATCGCCAGCCGTTGCCATTCTCAGAGACGTCTGCGTTTCGTGCTTGGAAAGTTCATTGATCTGACCAATTATAGCATCGTGGCGATCAGCAATTGCAGCTCTCAGAGTAGTCACGTATACCATGAGCAAATCCTGAAACTTGGCAGAGTCTCCAAGCTCTTCTCCAGTACCCTCAGCCTGGTCCGTACCCGCATCCGTGTCCGAGCCCGCGGCCTCGTCATCCTCGTCGACTAGAGGCCGCAAGAGCAGTTGTACAACTTCTTCACGCCACTCGTCAATCACGTTTGCCTGTGCATTGAGCTGTTCGTAGAGCGCCTCCAGATTACTCACAAGGAGCCCACTTTCAATCCCCTTGCGCGGGTTCGCAACGAGCTCGGGTATCTCAGCGAAACTTTGTTGGGAGGCCTTACGACGGATTGTGTCCATGAAACGGGTCGCTTTGTCATGGCACTCGCGCAGTATCTCTTGTCTCAGCAATCTGGCTGTACCATAGCCTTCGTCTTCCATTTCTTTGAGGCGCTGAAACTCCTCTGAGCCTGGCTCAGTCATCTCTTTGTTCTCCTTGATTTGAAACGCTGCGTTGGCACAGAAAAACACCGCTCTGTGGTGCAGCTCGAGCGCTGACCGATGTCTTCGGCGATATTCACCAATTTTACCTTTGGATTCCGACTCGTCGTCCGACTTCTCCTCCTCTCCACCGTCGAGGCCCGGTTCGCATGCCGTGCCGACCGCCTGCTCCCCGCCAGACTCGCGAATGGCATCCATGAGTTTTTCCTTGGCATTTAATACTAGTTTTTCGGTATCTCTCCTCACCTCAACCCACAGTGCCATAGCCTCTTTCACACGAGGGCCATTCTCATACAATTGGCCTCTTGTCAAGCGAGTGAGCAGGTACACTCTTTCTTCTGCTCTGATGAAGTTTTCGCTTTGTACCAACATCGCAGTGAGAACTTCGTCCACGGTTTGGATCGGCTTTGATTTCGGCTTTGATCGGCTTTGTAACAAACGGCGACTGTGAATACCAACCTCTGGATGTAGTGTTGTTTGACGAAGACGATTCAGCCATGTTCGCATGGCAGACTCGTAATGTTCCGGATTCCAATTGTCTGTCTTCGGGGTACCGTCAACATGAAGCCCGCATTGGTCGGCCATGTCCTTGAATAGCGACTGGTAATGCTGCTCTTCGATGGCGGTGAATGGCATGCTGATAGCATACCTCTTCTGCGGTGGCAACATTATCTCGTTACGGACAAGGGACTTTGTGTGTCGTAAGGCGATGAAGCCGAAAAGTTGCCGAAATAACGGTTTGTGTTTTGCGAGCAAGTCTAGCCACACCTGAGGTGCAGAGACGTACGGTACGTAATCCAAAATGTCCAACAGACCAAAGAGGTCTGTGACATTATTCTTTACTGGAGTGCCGGTGATACCCCAGGCGTTGATGCGAGGAAGGACCCGCACCACCCAGGCTGCCTGACCATACCCATTTTCAATCATTTGGGCTTCATCAAGGCATATCCTCCACCATGAGATCATGACCAACGGAGACTTCCGGCGACGGTAAACTCTCTCATACCGTCGAGACCTTTCCGGTGGTTCGTATGCATAATGCAGCTCGTCTGAGAGGACAGAGTACGTGGTGATGACCACGTCGTATCCACAAAGATTTTCAGCCATTGCTTCATCATCCTCGTCAGGCATGTTATTGCACCCTTTGTAGTGCTTTACGCTCAGACCAGGTGCATGCCGCGCGATTTCGGAAATCCACTGTTCAAGTAGTGATTTGGGGGCGATGATAAGAGTCGCCCCCGTGGAGTAGACCCCATTCCCACCGGTATCATTGCTGACTCCTGTCTGAAGGTTGGGACGACGATGTAGAAGAACAAGACTAAGAATCTCTAGGGTTTTTCCCAGACCCATCTCCTCCGCCAAGATACCTCCCTTGACAACTTCATCCGCCCTTTGATACATTTTCCGGTCCCTCGTCACTATCTGGAACAGGTCACTTACGAAGACTTCTTTCCCATTGGCATCTTGCACTGTGCGAAAACAGTCCATCGACGGCGAACGTGGCTTTGGGGACAGGGGCTGAAGTATGGCTTCATCCCGCGACCACATGACGCCCTCTCTGGCTAAGAGCCATTGTAGAGTTCGCTTCTGGTACGGAAAGAGAGTCGACTCAAGCCCTGGGACATGAATGTCCAACGTGTTGTCATCCGGCGAAGTAACGTAGGCTGCTTCATAGAAATGTGCCGGAGAGCTCACAGACTGATTCCTGTGATCCGTATTGGGCCAAAAGCTGCCGATGAGACGACTAGTCATACTTCTCTCGCGGGCACTGGGAAATGAATCACAGGGCGAAGGCGTCTCGTTCCAATACAATCGGAGCGACATATCGAATGTCATCAGTCCACCCTGGCACGTAAAGGTCAACGCCGTCTCGACCCATATGTCGCCAGGACCTTCCTGTTTGTTCTTCGCGCCTTTAACGTCAAGAATGAGAGCAAGTTTGCCATCTTCTTCCTCCGGTTTCAACGAGAAAAGAACAGAGAAAAGGCCGGCCGGAGACTTAGGGTGTGATGCGACCAATAAGCTTCCCGGTTCGCTCACCGTGATCTTCAAGAGCTCGTTCGCATTGTTGCTGGACCTTATGACATCGGTGTGGTCTCCTCTCTTAACGCGACGAGTAAACCGTGTATTTGCAGTGGCGACGCAAATTGCCGGAAAGGGCTCGGCCATCAGTTTGCGACGCTTCGAAGGTTGTCCATCTAGTACATCAGTAGCATCTTCTCGTGTGTTGTCCCACGGCAGCGCGGCCAAGTATTGTACGACCAAAGTTGGAACCGTTTCTAGGAGGATCGTGGCGCAATTAGCCTGCGTACCACGCATGTTATTCACGAGGCAACATCACCTACCATTCACGGCCAGCTTTACACATTCCACAGCAGCCACCCTTTTGGATGAGCGTCGCCGTGCCTTTGGGGGCATTGTCGGGTCGTTTCTCCAGAGGAAGGGCGAGGAGTGTGTTTTTGACGTTTCAGGTTTTATATTGTTGCGCGTTCAGAGATTCGAGACTATCCGAGTTCATTGAGGGACAATGTGACAATTTGGCTTTTTCTACCCATGGTGTGCAGAGAGAAGTGAAGTGAGCTAAAAGTGTCAGGATGCGCACGACGACGAGTGAAGGGAATGCAAGTCATAATAAATGGCAGCTGCCTCACACTTCTCGACTTTGTTCGGCACGTACAGCCGGCCGGAACGGAAGAAGGGCCCCACCCCCACATTAATCAGAAAGCTTGCTTACGTAAAACAAATTTGTCCCAAGGCGTTCTTGAGCAGGTTATGTCGAAAAAGTCACCCGTTCTCAACCAAGCAGCACATACAAAGAAGTCGCGACACAGCCCCAGCTGTCGTTTCTAGAGGTACGTTTCGTTGTCACGCCCTTTTTCCCATCCGTTCCGCTTGATTGGAACGTTTCCAACGCTCCTCGGCTGTCGTCATTTGAAAATTACGGCCTCGTCAAGCCTCCCTAGCTTTGCTAACCATGTCTTTCCTTCGAGCAGCAGAGCGGCAGCAGCAGCAGCAGCAGTCATGAACGTTACCACCACACTGCGAGCTTCATTGCGCCTCTTGGCGCCAAAGACAGGCCTCGCCGCCGCGCAGAGACTGCAGATTCGATTCCTACACAAGTCGCGACCTCTGCACCCGATTCCCAAGCCTTGTCCTTTTGTCCCCGACGTACCGACCTTCCTGACCCTCATCGGGCGCGGCCTCAGCAAGCACGCATCCAAGTTCTCGTCGTGGGAAAACCTTTTCTCCGCCACATCGTCTGAACTCAAGGAATTGGGCATCGAGCCACCTCGGGCTCGAAGATATCTGCTTCAATGGATGAACAAGTACCGTATTGGGGCGCTCGGCCCGGGGGGTGATTTCGAACATGTCGAAGACGGGCAGGCCTTGCTGAAGGTAGCCACTCCGCCAGCCTCGGTAATCAGTGACGCGAAATGGGTGGTGAATGTGCCGAGTGATCCCGATAAACTTGCGACTCTCAAGACCCTACCCAGGCCATTGGGATACAAGGTTGTTGGCCTCAAGTCAATACGTGGTCCCTATGCCTTGCCACTGCCAGGCAATGCTGGTTCTACTGTCAAAGTCACCGAGGGCATGTGGGAGGATCGCCAGCGTGAAAAGGTTAACGGAGGTGAGCGTCGCAGGGCGGAAGTTTTGTTCAAACGTCGCGTCGCGTCGCGCAAGGAAAGGCGGGAGAAGGCACTGAGCTCGAACAGTGTTCAAAGTGGTTAGAGTACAGGGCTGTAATTTTCCATTGTTTCTTATGCACTTTTTTCTTTGCGCGGGAATGGCCCCGTTGTATCTTAGACGTGTCTTTCCATGGCAAACTTCTGGCGTTGTGGCGAATTGCACAACTAGCTACGGCTGAAAAGAGTATTGTGGTATTTGTTAAGCAATTGGGGGGGCAAAATGGAACTTTCTTTTTGACTGAAGAGCTAAGTTTCCCAAACTGTGGAAAGTGGGAATATTATGTACAT
>SRPX01000484.1:0-19620 GCA_018360215.1 Claviceps spartinae
TGGCAGTTATAACACTGTCGAGGGCGTATCGCCTCGTTGAAAGGTTCTGCTTCAAAAATCTCCGAATTATATATAACCCCTGAGTGGATCAGGCGGTTGGCTGCCTCAAGGCTGTCGACGCCAATGATGAGGGGGGAGCGTGTCGCGGTGTTCTTCGGTTTTCGAGCTGTAGCTCGAACAATGCCGGGGCCGTTCGCGGCCGCCAGCCTCTTCCGGATGTCCTCTCGGTCTTGGTGCTCGGACAGGCGGACAGGGAAGCCCTTGACGACGACGCTGAAAACCCGGCGGTTTACTGTTGCGTCGGGTCCGAACGCGGTTTGGACCCAATCTTCGGTCTTCGGGCGAGACGACGAATCGCGGAACGTGATGACCGTGTCGCCGCTTTGGAGGCGGCGTGCGGCGACAGCCACGTCGGATTTGATTGCTGTGTTCACGGCTTTTACAATCTCAACGGGGCTCCGTCCTGAGACGGTGCTGCTGATGCCGGTGCCCTTTATCAGCATTTCCCTATGCAGTCGCTGGGGGGGCTGCGATGGGAGGGGGGCTGCGCGGCCCTGGGGGGCTGGGGCCGCCTCTCGCGGCGATGGACGCCCATGTGGTTCCTCCCGTGGGAGGAGCTCGGAGGGCCTTCTGTACGGCCTTCTCGATCGATTTCTCGAGGTTTTCAGTCGTGACAGTGTTGTTCGGCGCGTGACGCTGCGGGTTTTTGGCGCCAATGTTGAAGATGCTTAGGCACACCTCCCACACGCCCTCCAGGGCTGGGGGTGTGACCAAGCGAGCCAATTTCTCGTACTCGGCGATGAGTGGTTTCGGTACTCGTTCCCGTACCGTGATCGCCTCCGTGACGACCGTTTCGACGTTGACGCTGCCGAGCCCCGAGAGGGGGTGGTGGCAGCTCTGGGCGAGGCCACGCGTCCCGGAGTCGATGTCCATTGGGACGGCGTCGCCCGCCGCCCCGGCGCTCTGGGCAGCATGCGCCATCGCGAGAGGGTGTTTCCGGGTGCTGCGAATGGTTTCCTTGTTTTTATTCATTATTCTGGTCGGTTCCGCGGCGGTGTCGCGGTGCGGGCGAGTTTTTCGTATTGGAGTGTTCATGTACCTTTATAATGGTCGCATGTGAAAAAGTCTAGGGCTATGCTCCCGTGACGCAACGCAACGACCAACTTTCTAACCTCAAAAAACTTACAACACCTCCAACCTCCCTCCCACGACAACTCATCCACCCATTCCCCAAACGAATTCCACAACCATGCAATCGCCATCCTCGCGCACCCGCCTCCGCCGCACCTTCCGCTACCCCGACGACTCCTCCGTCCCTGAAACCCTCGACGAACAAGGTCCGTCCCGTCCCGGTCCCCCATCTCCACCACGCATAAACTAACTTCCCTTCCCATACCTTCCAGAACAAGAATCCCTCATATCAGACCTCTCCGCCCAAAACGCCCTCCAAAATCACCACTTCACGCGCCTTCTCCTCCTCCTTCCCCTCGCCACTACAATACCCTACCTCCCGTTCCTCTTCCGCCCTCGCGACGCCGTCATTGCGCTCCTGTCGCTTACGTCTCTCCTATCGACGACCTACCTGCTCTATATCCTGCCTCCTGAATTCACAGGTCTAGGCTTCCTCGACGCGTGGACGGCAGTACCAGCAGCAGTGGGGGGGCAGGCCGACGACCGGGCGGTATCCAACGATGGGGCAACGGCGCGGGTCTCGATGATGAAGAGCCAGGCGAGGAGGTTGCAGAGAGGTTTTGGCTGCGAAAGGAGTCCGCTGGAGACGTACCTGCCGTATTTGAATGGGGGGTTGGTTGTGGTTCTGGCGTTGATGGGGTTGGTGACGGGGAGGGGAGCCGGTGGTGGCTTTGCGTGGATTGGGAGGGGGAATCTGCCGGGGATTGTGTATGGGGTTGTTTTGGTGGCGAAGGTGGTGATGGGGAGTGTAGATCCTGAGAGAGAGTTGTCGCCTTTGAAGTATGAGTATCGAGGGGCGTGATGTCGAGAAATGACAAAGGGTGGGGGCGAGCATACACGTGTCACGAGGTCATGATATATGAAGCTTTGCATGCAGTGTGCGGAACGTGCACCGTCTCGAATGTAACATTGCGCTCTGCGTTTGATCACTCATCACTAGAAGGCCTTCCTATGGTCTCTTCTACAAGTATTGCATGTTAGATATATCTACGTATATTCTCATTCACGCAGTCATATGCACAAAAGGCAGGCCCAGTACACATCAGGCCATGCATGTATCAGGAAGCCATGCACACACACACCGTGCTACATTTCCACCGCCTCACTGTAATATCGCGTTCTGCGTCTGATCACGCATCACTAAATGTCCCTCCTATGGTCTCTTCTACAGATGCTGAACACATACACAACATCGCGTCACGTCAACTCACGTCCCGCCAAAAGACATTCTCTGTCTCTTTTCTCCGATTTCTCTGTATCTCTTTCATCTATACATGCTCTCCATCCACAGATCCAAAAGATGTACCCAAGGTATGCCTGTCTCATATCCC
Source organism: Claviceps spartinae (assembly GCA_018360215.1). Classification (NCBI taxonomy): domain Eukaryota; kingdom Fungi; phylum Ascomycota; class Sordariomycetes; order Hypocreales; family Clavicipitaceae; genus Claviceps; species Claviceps spartinae. Next base: position 2,523 of record SRPX01000484.1, read on the forward strand.
TCACCAACTCTTACCAGCACACGCCAGCATCCGCGCCTCATATCTCGTGCCTTACCAAAAGCCCACCACACCTATAGCCATCATTTTCATCATCATCATCATCCTTCATACTACATCTTCCGTCACATCGCCATCGTCACTACATGTCTATAGAATCATTGAACCGCAATATGCCGTGATTCCTCAACACGCCATCCACACCCTGTGGTGATCGCGGGAATGCATCCTCCATGCTTTCAGCAGAGTCTTTCGACATGTCCATTACCAAGGCCAAGCCCTGTGATTTTATGGCCTCAACAAGAGCAGGCACCATTTCCTGTGACCACGGTTAGCTACCACCACGCATTTTGGCTTCATTGACGACAAGAAAAACAAGGTGGTAAAGAATGGCACTTACTAATAGCCCAGAATAGCACATCAGACCCATGAAATTATTGCCCTGTGCGATTCGAACCACTTCTTTGATGGACATGCTGCGTCTTCCGCTCGTCTGTTTTGCGTTGGTGGCTTCCCGGCCGAGATCGTTGCACAAAAAGACCGGGAAGTTGGGTTGTTTCCAGTTGAGCGCTGTACACAGACGAGGATTATAGCTGCTAAATACCATCGAGCGAGCCACGTCGGGTGATTGAGTTCGGCCTCGTTGCGAGCGAGCATGGTCGAAGACGACTGTTAGGATAGCATCGACGAACACGTTGACGTCGAGTGTCGGACCGAGCACCAACGCTGTCTCCTCCTCTTGTGATGGATATAGGATTTGTAGGTTGACATTGACTCCGCGTGGTAGCATTGCCAAGGCATCCTTGAGTGTCACACCGGCTGAGGTCAGGATTTGGTATAGTTCCGATACGCTCTTCACAGAGGTGAGGTCATGAAAACGCGTACGGCTGGCATGTTGGGACGTTATCGTCTCAAATTGCTGCAATGATAGCCGGCAAAGCGGAATGTCAAGCCCGCCACATTGGATGGTCCACTGCGGCCATACGATTGGTATTCCATCACTGGTATATTGCACAAAGATGCGCACATAGTCGCCCGAAAGGCTGGAGCCCGTGACAACTGCATTGGTGGGCTGGTTGAACTGGCTGGTTGCCTTCCAGTACGTTTCAAAGTCTGTAATTTCAAGTGGTTGTCCCTTGAAAGGTTGGATGACCTGTGTGCTGAAGCTGATCTGGCCAATCGCTCTCAGGCGCGGGTCAAACAGTGGCAGACAGCACTTGGAAACGCCCGCTTGTTGAGACTTGAAAGAATTTGGAAGCACCACAGTCTTTGCGATGACCTTGGCGCCATATGTAGGGAAGACGTCAAAGTCGAGTGAGAACGTGTCGAGATTGTCCACCTGGAAAGATACCACGCGAGTGTCTTCTTGGAAAGGAAGGATAATATTCTTCGGGATGAGATCGGTGAGTTTGGAGGAGATTGTGAGTCGAGCGGCGGGATATTTGCCGTCCTGGAAGAACACGAGCGGCTGTTCTGGGGTATCATCGAAACTAATCTGAACGACAGTCTTGGTGTCGAGGAAATTGTGCCCGTAGCGGCGAAGAGGAATGATGGGTGGCGGCAATTCAAGAACCGGGATCGCATCAGGATCTAATGAATCCAATGACATGGGATCCGGGGCACTGCTGCCACCAATGGGCTCAAGCAATGGTTGGGAGATGAGAGGACTCGCGCGAATACGGGTATTGTAGGGGGTAAGAAGCTTCATGCACTCGAGGTGACCCTCCCACGCGGCGTAATACATCGCTGGGAGACCCTTCTCGTCGAGAATGTTGACGTCCACGTCCATTTTCAGTAGTGCCTGTAGGCAGTCCACATTGCCCTCACTCGCCGCATGGACGAGAGGTGTCCACCCGTACAACTTGTCGATTTGATTGAGATCGGCACCGAAATTCTTCAGGAGCAGTAGGAGCTGAGATGTCCGTCCAGATCGCGCCACTAAATGCTGAGGGTAAAGACCCTCCGCATCAGGGAGAATCTTCGCCCCGTGTCTCAAAAGCAGCTCGACAACCGCCTCGGAACCGTGCTCGCATGCCAAGTTGAGAGGAGCATGATCCGAATCAGATACGGGGTCGATCCTTGCTGACCGTGCCAGTAGGCGTTCGATGCAATCCAGACGACAGTGTATTATGGCGTGTATAAGTGGCGTAAAGTTATCATGATCGATTAGATTGATCGTCGCAGGGTTTTCTATATTTACTGTAAGTCCTTGTGCCCAGAAAGAAAAGCATGGAGGAAAGCAGCAGGAAGTTCAGATGCAATGAGTCAGGAAAGTAATAATTACCCTTGAGCAGCGCTTCAAGCATATCGAGACGGCCGTGCAAACTCGCGTAATGCAACGGTACTCGGCCATAAACGTCGGTCCTGTCTACAGGAACACCCGCCTGTAGTCCCCATCCTAGAACATATCGTTTTCCGTAGATAGTTGCTTGATGTATGCAATTCCTCTCGTTGATGTCGTCGTACGATTGCAGGTCGACGAGTCCGGTATCCAGCAATACCCGCAGCGCCTCCTCAGGAGCGTCATGGATGGCAGTCAGAAAGGTCCGCGTTACTCGGTCCGCTAACGAGCTTTCACTCTCACTCGAGCTGCTCGCTGACTGCATCTTCGTCAAGAGATCTCGTAATTGCTCAAGATTTCCGGTAATAACGGTATCAAGAAGTAACGTGTCGGCATCACCTTCATCCGTTCCCATGAAGTGTTGGCTGGTGACAACGTGTCCTGGGTTCTGAAAGTTGATCTGGATGCCATCGGACCAAGCACCGAGCTCTTGAAGACTTGTCGTGGCCTGGTCTGAGAGCTCGCTGATAACGGTTGCATTGAAGAAAGGCTGAACCTCGACGGCCCGAGACAGATAAAGCTCCTTGGTCTTCGATTTGGAAGTTTTGTCCCACTTCTTCAAAATCTTGGAAAAGGCAGTGCCGTTAATTTCCACAAACTGTTGGAGTTTGTTCAGGTCGGTGGCAAACTGTTGAAAGCCTTCTTCCAGCGTTGTGAATTTTGAAGAGCGTCTGGAAATTCCGTCTCTCGTCTGGAGAACCTTCTTTTTATCCAATAGAGTCTTCAATCGGATCTTGAGCTCGGCTTCTTTTTGCAAGTAGAAAGCATTCACCTTGTCCAGCTCACGTTCCTACGTTCACGTATGCCGCGTCAGAAATTTTCGCCGCTCCGTGTCACGTTGTGTCACATAGTTGAGAGCAAGTCTTACAAGCTGAAAGAAGAACGTCGCCTTGTTGGCTTGAAGGGCTGCCTGAGAGTCCAAAGGACCATTGTGGCGGTGGACATCATTCTGTGCCACCAATACTGGAGTGGCGGAAAGCTTCTTGATGAGCTATTTGTTGTATTAGCGCACAGGACCGCCCTCCGGAGGATAGGAGATACCGGATGATTGACTAAATGAGTTTGCTCACCTTTTTTAAAGCTTTATAATTGACAAAACTGGCCGCATACTCTGGAACCTCGAGCTGCCGCTTCTGTATTTGCTTACCGAACTTCCTGTATGACAAAACGGAAGCACGTGTCAGATGCAATTGGTCGTACTTGGGACATGAGAGACCTGACAGGGGTATGTTCACTTACATGTTGCCCTATGACGTCGGAGCCGGCTACCACTCGGGATTAGTACAGGGTTTGAATCTGAACAGGCGAGCTGTATGAAATCGGCAATTCCAAAATGCGTCGCTGTACAGAAGTTCAGAGGTCCAGATGGCTGGGATGATGAGTACGCGTCGCAAGAGAATTGCGTTGGAGGGTGCAAAAGCAGCCAAGTTCAAGACATGTCCTGAAGGGACGTGCCGGCGCCAAACCCTGAAGGTTGCGAAGTGGTCAAAGACGAGTAGTCGTGTGGCGGACAGGCTAGACAAGTTTTAAACACGTCTCACTGTACGACAGAATAAGATAAGTCAGTAAAGACAGCGTTGGAGATGATCAAAGCGTACTCAGTGATGCGGTTCTCGGAGGTGAGGGCATCATTCAGTCCAGATCTGCCATCATTCGAGGCGCATGTGATATCTGAGCTCTTCCAGAGGTGCACCATACTCCAGTGCAGACAAGGTGACAGAGCACGCAGAGACAAAACAAACAGCTCAGTAAGAGACAGAAAAGAGCGTACATACCCTTCTTCTAAGCCGATGGCCAATGTCAGTTATGATGCGAATGGAACAAGTCTCCGCGTTCAAACTGTTTCAGCAAGGCCGAAATGTATGTCCAAGCTGATCAGCTGTCAAAATTAAGCCCAAGCACGTCTCGGGTATTTCTGAAACCCAAGGGCTGACGTCGTACCGAAGGCTGTCCGGATCCTGCAAGCCCGGCTTTCCTTGTCTGGACAGTGCGCTCCAGTTCCGAATACAACTCCGATTCTCTAGGTGCGACTCTGTTCTCCGCGTGATGGGTGGGAGTGCGTATGAGTTGAGGAGCCGTTAAACCCTTGCGGCCTGGCCACTGCCTATGTAGAACAGTTGATGGCTCCAGAGGACGCTATGTCGTATTTCGATACTAAGCTGCACAAGATGTTACGGCGCCTGGTACAATGAGACGTCCGTCTGACTGGATGATGCAGAGTCAGAGTGCGTGCTGCCTTCGTGGATGCGATGTGATGAGATGAGATGGGATGAAATGGGACAAGACAAGTGTAGGCTCCCCGTCTGGTCCTGCCTTGTTGATTGAGCTACAGGCTATACAGCCTACGAGACTCCACAGCTGCCTACACTTTAGGTACCTACAGTACTTACTGTACTCCGTACCTGGTGTAGATGCCACTGGATGGGCAGCTTCAGTTCAGTCAATGCAGCGCCGTTCCGTTGAAAGCGGGGTGTCTGTGGTCATCCGGCGGGATAGCGGAGAATTTGGATGTACCTAAAGCTGTACATATGCAACTTGTAGCAGCTCTCTTCAGTCCAACTAACCAACAGCATAAGCTCGAGACAATGAGCTTGCAATTCAAAGATGAGCTCGAGTTCTTGTTCAATCTCCGGCAGCCCGAGAATCCGGCTCACTGCGATCATCATGCGCTATTGCAGGTAATTGGTGCAGAACCGCACATTAGCCGTCTTCACACCGCACTCAACTTCGACGACGCCTTCCCTTCTCAGCCTCGGCTCCTGGTCTTTGTGGCCAATCACCGTCTCGTGTCGGACCCCGTGCCCAGACAACGCCTCAGCGTGCGTTCTCAAGAGTCAAGACCAAAAGCTGCAACTTCACGCCATTGTTTGCAAGTGGATCATGACAATGGGCTTGAAACTTTTTGACGCCGGCGTATGGAGTAGAAGGCAGCTTTTCGAGGTGGAATACCCGAGCCCACAGTACTGGAGTACATGAAGGTTGGGCAGCTTGCATACTTAACTCGTACGCATCTTCAAAACTGGTTTCTTGCTCAAGAACGAGGTATGTACATTCGTATAGGTAGGATCCCAGTGCAAGGCTCAGAGACCGAATCAGCCAGGACGTCAAGTCTTCTTGAGGTAGTATGTATGCTAAATCGGTGCCAGATTAATGAATGTACAAATGAATAGTTACAGAAGCCGTTACGTAGGTAATGCTACTACAAGCGGATGATTCCGTAGGCACGTGAACAGACCCCTACGCTCCATCTTTACGATATGGCATAAGCTCGGAGGCATGCATCATGCTCCTTTCTGATGCTGTGCCAGAACAAATTCATTCAAGGAGTTTGTACCTTGTGCAGCCCTGTCCATAAAATAAGCAAGCAACATTAGCAAATTTTCGGCACCTAGATACCGTGGGCAATGGGCCTGTTTCTTACAGTTTACTTCTTTATGCCTGCCGACGAATCCCCCTTCGACGGCTCCACCAAGCTATCAGCCATGGCTTCCGCTGCAGCCTTCTTCACACGATCCGCATCATCTGTCTTGACATCTTTATCTTTATGTTTGCTCTCCTTGCTCACTTCCTTCTCGTCCTCACTGTCCCCTAGGCTGAAAGGGTCATTGTCGGTGATTGGATTTGGATCCACCGCCGACAAAGGTTGCCACTTGCTGGCTTTGCCCGAACTGGAAGGCAAATCCTTGGGGGGAACTTTAGGTGACGCATCGTAAATGTTTATTTCCTCAACTTCTTCCTTGAATCCAACTCTGTGCTCGCGTGTTAGTCTTGGAGACGTGGACCGTGGAGGAGGCCTGTGGACACCCGAGTTCACCATGGGTCTCCCGGGGGCGACAGCTACATTCAAGCAATAGAGATTAGTGGATGCGCTATTACACGTCTAATATGTTGATTTGGCTCGGGGTGTACTTGCATCCATCTGATGAAAGTTTAATACCGGCAAAGTCGTCGCTGAGCACTTGAGGATCCGCATCGTATCGTTCGTAGTCGCCGCTTCTTCGGCTTGTCTCGCCATGGCGGCGGGGAGGAAGTCCGGGGTGTTGGGCATCTTCTTCCGTCTCGTCAAAGCTCTCTTCGAGCTTCTTTCTGATATTGGTAATCCATCCATTCACTTTTGTCTGTGTTTCGAGAAAGCCTTTGCGCAGATTCTCGCGGATGGCGGGGAGATCGTCGTCTATGAAGCTGTGTTCGCGATCGTCTCCGTCCCAGCCGTGACTGGAACCGGGGTTGCGGTTTCTGCTCGACGTACGGGCCTCATAAGCGCCGGAGTTCTCGTATCTTTCGGCTAGTTGGCGAGCATACAGCTCATCGGCCTCGACCTGGGACATCTGCGGTCGCCCCTGTGGGCGAGGGGGCTGCGGCGGGGGCACCACTTCGGGTTCGTTCTTGACGGCATCTGGATCGGTCATTTCTATTGACCCTGTCAGAACGTTGGTTTCTTCTTCATCTGTCCAATTTTCAATGCTCTGTCTTGGGGAGGGTGAAGCTCACCAAGCAACGCATTGAACGCTGGCTCAATTTGGCCGCCGCTGGCCCTCAGGACAGCTTTGATGATGGCATCTTCCACCGTGGGAAAGGCCTCCTTCAGAATCATGACATTCTTCTGAGCCTCTGACAAGGGTCGAGCAGGTTTATGAGGGGCATTCGCTCCTGGTGTATTTGTATTTGCTGTCGTCCCAGCAGAGGTGGTAGTGTTTGCAGGAGCGGACTGAACAGTACTTGGGGCCTGGCTGGTCTTTGCGGCTGCGCCGTCACTGACTGTGATGCTGGTGTCATTTATATCGTCGTCGTCCATCTCGAGGGGTCGGGCAGTAGTAGGAGATTCGGCGCCCATGTCTGTGGTGTGTTTGTCCTATGAAGCCGGGCGCAAGTTAATTAGCCACCAGGTCGTCTCTTATTGTAAGTTTACTTCCGAAGCTGATGTGGGTACGAACTAGTTCCTCTGCATTCGACATGGCAGCGAAGGGTGCCCCTTTTCCGGCTCTTCCAGTTGATGATAGAGTCGTTTTGGTGGAGGTTGGGTGATCAGGAGCCACGGCTTTGATGCAAAAACGCAAACGAACAGGGAGGAGGGCTTGCTCTCGACACCTGAGCCTCCTCTAAATTTCATCTCATCTTGCGATGCTGGGGCGCCGCTGATGACGTTCCCCACAGGTCATACCGGACGTTGAGGACGACTTTCTGCCTTCTGGGCAGCTGATGCTCAGCCACAGCTCGCGGGTCCTTGTCTGATTGTGGCAGTGCACCAATTTCAACTGGATTTCCAGAAAAAAAGCTACAGGGTATTCTTTCCCGGAATCTCGTTTGATTTGACTTACGCAACATCGAGTATCTGAATTCCCTAGGAACAAGTCCATGAGGCACTATCTATCGTGATGATGATGCCATTGAGGGATCTTTGATGTGTGTCTTCTGAATCCTTTTCTAGGACCGACGAGGCAGAAGGTCCGCCAGGTCTCCATCTTCCACAAGTATGGCCGAGTTTAGTCTCGACTCCAGCTTCATCCCGGCACTACACAAACCTCCCACTCTCTTGCCCATTGCTAAATACCACGACAACCTTCTGTACGTCATTGAGACCTATCCCTTCACCATAGTCATTGGCCAAACAGGCTCCGGAAAGACCACCCAGATACCCCAATACCTCGAAAAAGCAGGATGGTGCGCGGACGGCAAGATCATTGGCGTGACACAGGTGAGTTTTGCTTTCAGTCCTGAACATAACACCTAACCAGGACTGACCTCTTCACTCCAAAAAAAAAGCCCAGACGGGTCGCTGCCACCACGGTTGCGCTCCGCGTCGCGGATGAAGTGGGCTGTGAGGTAGGCAAGGAAGTGGGCTACTCTATCCGGTTTGAAGATGTCACTTCCTCGGCGACGCGCATCAAGTTTCTCACTGATGGGTTGCTTATCCGGGAAGCACTCGTGGACCCTTTGCTGAGCCGGTACTCTGTCATCATGGTAGACGAGGCGCACGAGCGGTCCATTAGCACAGATGTTCTCCTTGGTCTACTGAAAAAGATTCGGCTGAGACGACCGGATCTGAGAATCATAGTCAGTAGCGCGACACTGCAAGCGGAGGCATTTCTCAAGTTCTTCACAAGCACAAAACAGGAGCAAAACTCGTCAGACAAGGATGACAAGATGGAGGAGGAGGCCATTGGCAAGATTGTTAGCCTGGAAGGCAGAACGTATCCAATTGACATTCTGTATCTAGAGTCACCGGCAGAGGATTACGTGCAAAGAGCAGTTGACACTGTCTTTGAGATTCACACCAAGGAAGGTGATGGCGACATTCTCGTCTTTCTCACAGGCCGGGAGGAGATTGACTCAGCGGTGCAAGCAGTTGCAGAGAGAAGCGCCCAAGACGGCGAACCATACTCAAATCTGCAGCCACTGCGCCTGTATGCTGGCTTGACCTCCGAGGAACAAATGTACGTGTTTGACAAGCCGGCAGAGGGGAGAAGAAAGGTGGTTTTCTCTACCAACATAGCCGAAGCATCCGTCACTATTGACGGGGTCGTCTACGTGGTGGACTGCGGCTTCGTCAAGCTGCGCGCATACAACCCAAAGACAGGCATCGAGACGCTCGGTGCGACTACCATCTCCAAGGCCTCTGCGGCGCAACGAGCCGGCCGCGCTGGCAGGACAAAGCCAGGCAAATGCTTCCGACTCTACACCGAGAAAAGCTACAAGGAAGAATTACCCGACGCCAACCCTCCCGAAATCCAGAGATCGAATTTAGCACCAATGATTCTGCAGCTCAAAGCTCTCGGCATCGACAACGTCGCCCGTTTTGACTACCTATCGGCGCCCCCTTCAGAGCTCATGTCCAGAGCTCTCGAACTCCTCTACTCGCTTGGTGCTCTGGATGAATACGCCAAACTCACAAAGCCCTTGGGATTCCGCATGGCCGAGCTGGCCGTGGAGCCTATGATGGCCAAGACACTTCTCTCTGCCCAGTCATTCGACTGCCTCAGCGAGATCCTCACCATCGCCGCCATGACCAGCCTCGGCAGTAGCGTATGGTTCTACCACGACGGAGAGCAAAAAGCCATGGAAATGTGTCGACGCAAATTCGCCGCCGAAGAAGGCGACCATCTTACCCTTCTCAACGCATACACAGCCTTTATCACAACCGGGAAAAGGGAAGCCCGGTTCTGTCACGAGAATCATTTGAACTACAAGTCCATGACCCGAGCAGTACGCATACGAGCCCAGCTAAAACGCCATCTCGCGCGGTTCAACCTCGAAGTCAATGAGACTCTCGCGGCTCCGTCGCATCGTTCGGAGATGGATGCAAAGACTAAGGCTGATCAGATCCGGCGGAGCCTCACGGCTGGGTACTTTGCCCACGCGGCTCGCATGCAACCTGATGGGACGTTTCGCAATGTTGAGGGCGGGACGGTGATGCATGCACATCCTAGTTCCCTGCTGTTTAATCGAAAGGCGGATTGGGTTATTTTTCATGAGGTCATGCAGACGGGGGACAAGATCTTTATTCGCGACGTGACGAAAGTCGAAAAGGCGTGGTTGCTGGAGGCGGCGCCAGAATTTTACAAGACGTCTAATGGGCGAGAGGAGTAGCACGAGACATAGAGTCTTGTTTGATAATTGTATGCGCCTATGAGTTGCATCAATTGCAGAAGACCAAAGTTAGATCCCTGGAGTACTATTTTGCTTTTTCAAGTCGCTATAGCCTGTGATGGCAGCCGGCCAAAGAAAGACGAATTCGCGAACTCGATAGATAACATGTTACACGACGATGGCTCACCTTCAGAATACATATGTGATTGATCGCTAGCTCTTCATCCCGCTCTTATAAGCATGACACACATGGCGACAACATGTGGAAGTGGTTTCAAAACTATTGAAAAACAGCTCGTCCTTGTCCCAAGGGCCAAACCCACAAACCCGCCCTCGTATTGAAACTCCAAGGCAGGAATAGAACAGCGTGCATTCTTTAGCGCCTCTAGTGTCACTATGTATATACCTCCTTTGCAGGAAGAAATCCCTTTTGTAAACAGTGACTCTGTGTTTGTCTTTGGTCTGTCTTTTTTTTTTCATTAGTCAATGTATCAGGTTAACAAGTGCCGTGGGTAAGGGTGGTCATCTGGTTATACGTAGGCCAGCGAACTGTGCTTTGGGTCCAAAAAGGCGCGCGTAAGGCCCGTGAAATTCCCAGCGGCGCATCGGGACAAAAGGCGAGATCAAAACACCGAGCTTTTCATGACGCCATGGTCCAATGTACGAAGTGGAGATAGGAGATGTCAAGTTCTTGAGGCATCTCGGATGTCTGATTACCTCATCTCGGATGGAAGTTCTGCCTTACTTGCTCATCCTGATTCCGGCAGAGATGGGAATGGCTGAGCAAGCGCAAGGTATGTTCATACATATTCCGTAGTCTTGGGCATACATTTTAGGCATGCATTTTGACGCCAAGGAGGATTATCTAGACGCAGATATATACCTACATAGATACGTGCGATTGTGAGGGATGGAAATCTTGCATGATCATGATCATCTACGGAGTAAATTTTAACTAAATACCTAGTATTTGGTACATACACCGTACATATACATGTAGGAGGTACTTAGCGCTCGGTCACCGTGAGCACAGTGTGCGAAATTGGTGCAGGACCTGCCTATACACAGTGCACACAGACGGGACGGACGAGGCTAGGATCGCTGATGGAGCGGCCGGTCGGCGGTCACGCATCAGCGTCTCACTTCGACGCCTCGCCTTAACACCTCCTGTTGACGATGAAGGTTCGCGCGACCGATGCTGTGAAGCTCTCCTCGAGCCGGCGGCGCACGAACGAACAAGCAAACAAGTTGTGGCATGCAAATCGTCTTGGGCACGGCATCGGCCGTTGGACATGAGTCACATGACTGCCATCTCGCGCCCCTTGATGCTAGAGGAGGCCGGGGCGATCCCTCCTGACTCCTGAGTCCTGACTCAAGCGGTGTGCCAGACATAGACAATATTTGATCGTCCGTAATAAACATGTCGCCTTACATTTGCGAGTTTTAACTTTTGACAAAGAGGTATGTACATCTACCTAGCACATACCACATGCCTGTTGTAGTATGTACATACTCTGTAAAGACTTGGACAATGGAGGCTGAGCTCTATTCCTTATCCATTGTCGCTTCTGCCTGGGTCTACGGAGTACTGCCGGAACAATGGCTGCCGTCCTTCTTCGTGTCATTCACAACTTGCTCCGAAGAAAAGCCGTCATGTTTGCAGAACTGAGAACACAGAATGTATCAATTGTGAGTTGACTGTGTGACAATCTGCTTGCATCTGCAGCACATCAAGGAAGAACGCCAGGGGCCGAAATGGACGAATCTCAGACAGACCCGCCTTGGCTGGTCGTGGCTGAGTGGCTGAAATCAACATCAGCGGCTCCACACCACTTTCGTTTGTGACGGTTTGACAGAGCCAGTTTCGCGAGACGTGGGGCAGGAAGCCCAAAATGGGTTGAGGTGTTTGTTCTGTGGTCGCATAACAACAAGTCTTGAAGAGCCTTTTTACACAACAACAACAACAACAGTCTTTGCAACGGCCGACGCCAGCAGAGTCTCTTCGCTTGGCTACGTGCATGCCGGATACGAGCCCTGATCTTCAATGTGCAACAGCCTCAGGACGTGATCTGTCGGATCCCGCGCGGGGCCGGGTCGGAGTTCTATCTTGTCCGTACCTAGTCCATGTCGGCAACTTTGATTGCTCGGGGGTTTTTCATTTGCGGACTGCCAACATGCACAAAGCACAAGGCACCAAGCATAAGGTGCGATGGACAGCATGGGATGATATGTGAGACGACGTGGGACCTTGGATGTCGGTTGTACGGCGTTAAATTAAACCACCCCCCTTTTTAACCCCTCTGGAGGCTTCTTTGGTGCCGCGCAGCTCCTGGTGCGATGCCCTGTACGTGCATGTGCTGTTACCCCACTGTCAGCCAATCAGCTGCCCTGCCCTGACGAGGGCCCTTCCGCAGCCTGCCTCGTTCGCCGGGGCCCGCGATACCGCTGCAAGGTACGCCCTGCAATGAGCCAATCACGGCTCGTGTCTCGGCTGCCTCTTGCAGATGCTGGTGCCTGGCCTGGATCAATCCCTCCAGCTTGGCCCATTATGTACCACTCCCAGGCTCCAGCACTCCCAGCACTGGGCTGTCCACTGCACGGGATGTGTTGTAACTTGTAACTTGTGGGAACTCAGCGCTCCAGAGTCCATGGGCCATCCCACTCCCCCAGAGCCCAAGTCCAGCGCCCCAGCCAAGTGGCCCCGGCCGTTGTTGTTGCACGTTTTGGGTCTCTCCAACCCGTTCCCAGATACTAAGCCGCTTCTCCTCCTCCTCTCCTCTTCTTCTTGGCGTCACCCGTTTGCTTTCTATTGTTGTCCGACGACATTGTGTTTTCCCGCCTTGCCGACCGGCTCGTCATTCTTTTAGTTTCTTGCGTCCTTTTCTCTCACGGCATTCAGTACCTCATCCGTTCGTTCCGATCGTCATCCTCGTACGCCGAGTCACTCCTTTTACCATCAACCGCCCTCCACTGCATCTTGCCAGCATTATCTTCGTTTACCTGGTATCCCTCTCCACTCATTGCGTGAATTCGCCGGTACTAGACGCTGTTTGAGCCGATCTGTGATTTCCTCACGACCCAACGACCAATCGAGCGACCTCTCGTTCTGTGATGTTATCGCACGTCCTGGCGGCTTGACAACCCCACGATCAACAGAACCAAGGACCTTCCTTTACAAACCCCCGGGCTCAGCGTTGGGCTATCGACAGATTGAGAAAATACTTTTCACGTGAACTCCGACCGGTGTCGTCCTCCCCTGGCATCGTCTTCGCTCGGCCGGAAAGCAAACAGGAAAAATGGCGCGGATCTCTGCCCCCGAGCGGGCCCCAGGAACAGGTCTTGATGGATACAGAATGGGACCTCGTATCAATATGCGACGAGATGCGACAGTGCCGCAAATTCCTTCACGCACGATCTGGAATATGGTGAAACGCGACAGCAAAACCTGTCACGCTGGTTCAGATTACAACACTTGTGAAAAGGGAATCAATACGAACATCACGAATCTTGCCATCATTCTGGGTGTAGTGTACGTTGAAGGAAAAGGAGAAGCTCGGTTTCTCCCCCGTGAAACAGTTGGTTGGATCAGAAGTTGAAAATTGCTAACGCGGAACTCCAGAATCCCGCTTATCGTAGCGACTTTTGTCCTTCTTTATCTTCATCGCAGAAACGTCAAGAAGCTTAGACAAGAAGATTTACAAGATCCTCACAAGGGTCTCGATTTTGGAATGGGAGAGTCCGGTAAGGGCAAACGCCGAAGTTTGTTCGGTATAGGAGAGAAGTCGAATCACAAAAGCAACCAGCTGTCCATGGACATGAACTTGTCGTCACCCTATCTTCTGCCGCCCAATGTACACGAGTCGAAGGATTCTGTTCATTCATTGGCTCGGACGTTCCCAGCCGATCAGGATCCCTATCGCACCGTCAAGCAGTACGCAAACAGTGACGGAGGCTCAATCAGATCATACAAGCCAGCACGGGATGCGTCACTACGCCATGGGAACAAGCCAGGATCGACCAAGAGCCCTACGCTGGAAACGCGGCAAGTGCTCCCTTCTCGATCCGACTCAATGCCGAAACGAGAAGTGTCCGACGCGAAATCCAACCCCTTTACTACGCCTACTTCTCCGCAGGCTACGCACCAATTCCCGCTGCCCGGGGACGTCGAGGAGCCGATTCGCCCTATCCAGCCGGTCATACCCGAGATTGGCACAGTTGAGTTTTCTGATGAAAGGGCCAGTGGCCTCGATATGCCGGATATTCAGCCGCCTCCTCGAGTCTTGTCCCACGATTCACACCACAGAATGTCCAGCCCACCCTCTGAGCACGACAAGCCTATGGTCCCGGAGCTTCGTACCAACTCGGACGAGGGCCACATGGGACCCGCACACACTGGTCTGGGGCTCGCAATCGATGTGCCCAAGATCTATTCTCCCGACGAATACGGGGATTACGGCAAATACGGTGCTACTAGTGGCGGTTCTGGACAAGCCTTGCCTTACGATGACTATGGACACCATGACATGCATCCCTCGGAGTACCGGGAAGAGCAATACCAGGGACAGCAGCAGCAACAGTCTCAACAGGGCCTCGGTGTTCCTCAGCAGCAGATGAAGCGGCTCTCCGTCGGATTCCGGCCTCTGCCACCCGACGAAGTGATGGAGTCGGAGGACCCCGAGTATCGGGCGAACCGTATTCGATCATTTTATAAGGAGTACTTTGACGACAAGGAACCCCCTCCTCCGATGCCTAGTCAAAATCAGCCTAGTCAAAATCATGTCGAAGAATACTACGAGGACTATGAAACTTCGTACCCCGGCAATGCGGCATACTACGATGCAGAAAATCATGCTTTTGTGATGCCGTACGCGGAGCCCGTCACGCGCCGTGCCATGACCCCGCCTCCGGCCGGACGGTTCCACGGCGGCCCTGGAGGGCCTGGTCCTCATGGGCCTGCTAGAGGGTTTCCCCGAGGTCCTGGCTCTATCGGGGGAATGAGCCTGCCAGGAGGCCGCGGACGGCCCCGTGCTGGCTCTGTCGGCGGTCCCCGACCCGGCTCTTCTGTATCTGCTGGACCGCGCGGAAGACCCCCCATGAAGAAGAACCTCCCGCCTCCTGAAGCGCAACCCACGCTTCCAACACCATCCAAGCTCAAGGACGACTCCTTTGCCATTTTCAACGCGGCCAACTTTGCCCCGCCCACCACGTTCAAAGATCAGGCCACTGGTCGTAGCCAGAGTCCCCTAGGCGAGAGACGCCAGTACCAGCCCAGCGTACCCGTTGCCTCTCCCCTAGTCACTGCCTTTGACGAGCTCTCGGCGTTGCCCAGCCCACACGTGCTCCGCAAGTCTAGCACATTCACGAATTTAGACTTTGCGCCACCCAAGAAGTTCAAGGACGCCTCCGACACGATGAGCGATGCGGGAAGTATCCGAAGCAACAAGAGTGGCATTTCGCCCGCTCAGCTTGATGCGCTTCGCCGTGGAGCTGGACGCGTGAGCCGATTACCTGAAGATACTGTCTTTACGTCTGCGGCTCTAGGCGATTCACTGAAACCTTCATGGGGGATGCGGACTTGAGGCTTGAGGTGCCTGACTTTTGAAAGAAAGGAAATGTTTGATTGGCATTGGCATTGGCATTGGCACTGACTTGGTGCAGCAGCATACAGTGTGCTTGGAGCGGTTTCCGCTTCACCCTTGAGAGAAAGAAAGTGTTTACTTGGGCGTGTATAAAGCCTATAGTGCATGAAGCAAATCTGCAGCATTGGCCTGTTTTTTCGTGTTTTTTATTGCGGTTTTTTCTTTTTCTTCAAAACTTTATTTCCTGTCTCCCCCACCCATTTTTTACATTTCATCGTCGTGGCGTACTTAGCAGGGTTATGATGAGGCTTTTGTTGTTGTTCATAAACTACTTATATTTATTTGTGTCCTTTTTTCTTCTTCCCATTGCCGTCTTTCTCAAGCTCGATATTGATAAAAAGCAGAAAGACATTCGTTGTCGCTTGCTAGCTGAAGATGTGGTTGCTGAGATGAGGTAGTTTTCAATTCGCTGGTGGAGGTTTGTTATATATATAGACAGAGTAAGACTGGACTGTGCAGCGGGTGAGATTCAATGGGTACAGGATGTCAGGACAGCCAAGACTGGGATGGGGGTTGAGGGGTTGGTTGATTGGTCGGTTGTTGGCTGTTGCTGTTGTTGTTGTTGCTGTTGTTGTTGTTGCTGCTGCGGTTTGGGGTGTGTATATATTATAGGGTCTGATTTGAGTAATACTACGGAGTAGCAGCCTACAACCTGTGTACAGTGATGTGTTTCGTGGTGATGATGATGATGATGAAATCAGCCTGCGTTATGTCTGCGGTCTGCAGTCTTTTGACAATGATTAGAACTCGTGTGAGTCGTGTCAGATGTGACATCTCTGCATACCCAATTACCGTCCCTTGGCAGCGAGGTATATATGTACTCTGTCTAGGTTTTATGGTGAAGCCATCAGACTTTTTTTTTTCAACGCATGCCTGCAGTCGATCAACAGCAGCAATGCGTTGCAAGTGATGATGAGGACGTGTGTTCATCTCCATGTAGAACATAGCTGCTGAGTCCTTTGACAGCAATGCCTTTGAAATAGGTATGCAATGATAAAGAATGATGAAGAATGTTCTTGGATGCATAGACACCTGTTTCGTCAACAAACACGTGAACTCTCCTTTTGCCAAGCCATCGTGCAAAGATAACTTGCATACCGAACCTTCTATGAACCCTCTTCCCCATCGCAAAACTACCTAGGAATGCTTGAAGTCACGCAGGGGTACAACTGAGACTGCCACCGCACTATGTTCCTAACTTCGTACCGTAACACACGAACCTTGTTCAGGGGACCAAGACATAGGACAAATATTGCTACATAAACAAAGGGGTATTGCGTGTATGGCATTCCACGCCTTTGACAGGGCGCGCAAACTGCGATGCAAGAATCAAAAGGACTCGTTTCTATGTGCCACGGGCACAATCGATCGAAGAACTCCTCTGTACGGAGTATGCCCTGACTAAGATAAGCAGTGCAAAAAAAGAACGAAAGAGTGCAGAACTACCGTATACACTGGGAAAATAGACCCGGCAGCGCGCACTGACCTTGATCCACAAACCTACATAATGTCCACATAACCCGTGTCAAACTTC
>SRPX01000485.1:0-19546 GCA_018360215.1 Claviceps spartinae
TTGAGCGCACATTCCTAAGCTTGGAAACCCGGTCAGGCTTAGGGCGTGCGTTCTACAAGCTTATACATAAGGGGGGTCACGCGCGAAGGTATGTACATAGTTATTTGCGCGGAGATTGTCAGGAAGGGGGGCTTAGATGCGGACATCGCCCACTCCGCTATGGACGATGACTAAGAGAGCGGGTAGACGGCGTAGACCAGTGTTCCTAATAAAAGAGAAGACGGCTATGACAAATTTTCTCAGTTGCGCAGCCAAATATCTCTGCATGCTGCATGCAATATGCCAATTTTGTCGACAGCGACCTTCGCGTTCTGAATTCTGAGGTTTGAGTTAGATGAGGCCGCTTGATAGAAGAGGCAGCATCAGCGTGGCAAGCAGGTTTGTCAAAAAATGAGAACATCACCCAACATCATTGTGACGGGAACACCCGGCGTTGGTAAAACAACACATTGTGAAATACTGTCGCAACGCACGGGTCTTCGGCATGTGTCTGTGAACCAAGTGGTCAAGGACAAGGAGTGTCATGAAGGGTGGAGTGAGGAGTTCCAGAGCTGGATCGTCGACGAAGACAAGGTAGGAACTTTGCTCGATAGATATTTGTTGCGATATGGCCAGCTAGCTGACCGCACGCACATTTGTCTAGCTCCTGGATTTTATCGAAGAAGACGTCAAGGCTGGCGGGTGTATCATTGATTGGCATGCTTGTGATCTTTTCCCTCGCAGCTGGATAGACTTGGTCGTTGTGCTGAGAGTGGAATCCTCAACACTCTACGACCGATTGACAGCCAGGCAAGTTCCCCGACGAATATGGTTATGTGTACCATGGCGTCTCGCCGCGAGGTTTCTTTTCCTTCTAACATGTGTCATACGACTTCGTTTCCGTCCGTATAGGAAGTATGCTGAAGCCAAACTCCAAGAAAATCTGGACTCGGAAATCATGGAGGTTTTGCTTCAAGAGGCCCGAGAAGCGTTCATTGAAGAGATCGTAATTGAGTTGAAGAGTAACACGTCGGATGATATGGATTCTAATATTGACCGGATTGAGACTTGGGTCAAACAATGGAAACAAGACAACGCAGCTACCACTGAAAGTTGAGGGGGCCTTCTAACATAGATGAGAGACTACAATCACGTTTTGGGCATTTGCATACTGTGGATGAAACGATGCAAAATGGACCACGACATATTCGGATCCCCTTATTTATGTTTACGTGCTTTCCGTTGCGTTTCGGGATTAATTTGACATTATGAGTGAAATGAAATATCGAAGTCAGCGGGGGGCACTTCTGGAGGACATAAACATGTTTCGTTGCGTATGTGAACTCAATTTCGTAGAGCAAGCTCGCAAAGCACAATGGTCCTTCGAATTGTTGATTCGGCGTTTAGTTGGATATATATTCTGTGGTGCCTCTCAGGCCTAGGTACAGTAGACTGTAGAACATCTTCTGCTGCCGCTGTCCAAATAGCGTTCAAGTCGAGATTGGTAAGTCATGAGCAGCCAGTTCATTTTCGCATCGGCTTCAGCGCGTGGTCTTCCCCGTAAGAATGTTCAGATATTGTCGCACGGTATATAGGGGTACTCAAAGCGCAAAAGAGTGGCCAGACGGCTGCGCCCATTCTTTTGTGCAACAGTTATGAGCCCGGGAGGTTAACACCTGTAACTTCCACTTGCCCACGTTGCAAGTTCGAATCCCCTGCGTACATATACCAAAACAAACCACACTTTCGTCCCCCTTTGCGATGCTATTAAATTGGATCAGTGTTATGGATTAGTCTATGACTAATCGTGGATAGATAAGCGGCAAGTCTGGGATGATTACTTGAGCCTCCCCCACTGGCGTTGGAGGTACTTAAACAGCTAGGAGGGCATTCTTGTCCTTTCTCTTTCTTTCTTCCTTAGTTTTATTGATAACCATTTCCTCTCGCGCATACATCCAATATCCGTGACGAACCCTTACAGTCAGGCACTATACCATGTTGGTGTATAGCTGTAAGTCCTATCGCACTGACAGCTAGGGGGTGTGTCGCACGGTATATAGGGGTACTCAAAGCACAAAAGAGTGGCCAGACGGCTGCGCCCATTCTTTTGTGCAACAGATATGTCGTTTTCTCTTTCTTCGATGAGAGCGTCTTTAACTGAGAAAATGCCTCTCGCGGCAACGCGTCACAAGAGTATTTAGCCACGGTGGTGAGAGAGAATGTGGAAATAGACAGAAAAAAACGTATGAGCTGCAAGATGCCATTATTTTTTAAGCTTCAAGTCGCGAGGAAATGAAGTGAGCGTTGACTGAACAGACACTCACTGCCTTAGGTATCAGGAGGTACATTATGTACATACCTGCTGCCGCAGTCGTGCGCGGCCGCCGTATCCTGACCAGCAATCCGTAGCGGCCCACAGATTATTCAAGGTGCATTGAGTGCTTCGGACTTATTTTAAGCAAAGAGTGGCAATTTCTTGTCAATTGCAACCAACCACCAAGGCCACCCAACGTACTCCGTAGAGAGGTCACATCTAAACTCTGGGTATTTGAGGTCAAGTTGTCTTCCAACGTACAGTATGGCAAGATTCGTCAATTTCGTCACTGGTAACGCCAACAAGTTGCGTGAAGTCAAAGCCGTGCTCGAGCCTAGGATTGAGGTGCGAAGCCTTCCGTTGGACATCGAGGAAGTCCAGGGAACAGTCATCGAGGTGACCGAATCCAAGTGCCGTAAAGCTGCTGAGATTACCAACGGGCCAGTTCTTGTTGAGGACACAGCTTTGTGCTTCAGTGCGCTGGCTGGCTTGCCGGGGCCGTACATGTAAGACCGAATAGAACTCAAAGCCTATCGGACGTCCGTGGTCACGTTGAGCATCTATTGATCCTGCGCAGCAAGTGGTTTCTGGCAGATATTGGCCATGAAGGTTTGAACAATCTCTTGGCGGCTTACCCAGACAAGTCGGCCGAAGCAGTCTGCACGTTCGGATACTCCGAAGGACCGGGACATGACCCCATTATTTTTCAAGGAAGATGCGCAGTAAGCCACAATGTCGCCGAAAATGTCGTACAAATGCCCAAATTTTATGTCTGACCCAACGAGTCAAGGGAAAAATTGTGCCTGCAAGAGGACCTCTGAACTTTGGTATGACAAGCAATCTATTCCCTCTCATCCGCCAGCTACGCTATGGATGTGTAAGTGACAGGATCTGATGATTGCTGACGCGATGCAATAAACAGGATGGGACCCGATCTTCCAGTATGATGACAGAACGTGCGTTGCAAACTACATATTTATCTCCGCCACCACGATATGATAGTAGATCAGGATGCTGACATTGCACAATTGACACAGATTTGCTGAGATGTCCGGGGACGAAAAGAATCAAATTTCTCATCGTGGCAAGGCGCTTGAGAAACTGCGTCATTGGCTTGAGGAAGGAAAAGTGTCGGAATAGAAGTCCGCCTACGGTTTAGCCTGCTATTGCAAGCTTTGAAGACTTTGGTTAGAACGGGTACGAATTTGGGTGAAAGATGACTTCATCTGGGCTTACAACAACAGCTCAAAATTATCGTGCTTGCTAAGGTAATCTTCTCCGCGTCGGTAGACTTGAAGAATTGATTCCATCTTAGTTTCATCATTTCCCAGAGGGTGACTGCGTCTGTATTTCTTTATGGCTTGCGGGTCACGCATGGATGGATCCAGAACGTAAAGGCAAGATCTGTGTTCAAGATCTTTCGCGAACCCCACCACCGTTAGAGAATGTCCTGTGCCCATTTTCCATTAGCCTCCAGAGCATGTTATTGATCTCTTGCGTTTGCAAAGCCTTGATTGATCTCAAGATTAGGTACGCACCCTGGTGTTGTAGATAAATGGGTGGAAGATTAGTAGCCCGTATTTTGGTACGCTTGTCAGTGCCGGTGAATTGTTCGAAATAGGCCTCTATTTCCTCCAACAGCTTCTGGTATGGTTTTCCATCCTGAGTGCCGCGACAGGCTTTCACTGAGCACCTAATAACATTTGGTCAGAAAGAACGCGTTCGACAATGATGAGCTGACCCAGCTGAGGAAAATATGTACGGGACCGAAATACTGTTGAAGAGGGCCTGGGCCTGTGGAGAGTCATTCAGTCAGCGATGAGACCGCGGGTCTGTTCCCAGAGAGCGAGGCCGCGGATACCTCAGGTGTTCCAATGTATTTACGGGTTCCTCTTATGCCGCCTGTTTCCAAACGGCCATGTGGGTTGAACCCCATTTCCCAAGCCCTCTCGATGAGATCCTGGATCTGAAAAACTGATGGAAGTTCATTTCCAAAAACTTCACATCCAGACGACCTCATACTGATAATGTATGATATCAAGCATTGTATGTTTCTGTAGCCACAAAATCCACCTGATTGCCCTAAGCGTGATTAGTCTGGCTGTAGCACACAGGATATCGTACACTTCGAAGCGGAAACTGCAACGCTAACCTTCATGACGCAGCTTGGACACGTGCTGTACGCAAGGATTGCAGAAATACGTATAACTGATCGAAGAACTCCGTTCAGCCAGCCAGA
The DNA here is from genome assembly GCA_018360215.1 of Claviceps spartinae. NCBI lineage: Eukaryota > Fungi > Ascomycota > Sordariomycetes > Hypocreales > Clavicipitaceae > Claviceps > Claviceps spartinae. Next base: position 4,533 of record SRPX01000485.1, read on the forward strand.
CGAGATCTGGAATCACGTCTGTCATTGTGGTCAGAGCTAAAGGGTCATTTTGTCATTTGACCCGAAGGCCAATTGGCACAGAGTGAGAGCTCGTTTATAGTATGGCTCACCATCGGTACACACTTGGCCACCTTCCGTCAACTTCTTCGCAAGCCAACTTGGCATTTCACTCTCACGTGCGAATCTACCTAGATGGGATTTCTACTATGCGATATTAGCGCAGGGACAGTTTTGGCCAAAGGGGGGAGGGCCAGACCCCTAGTTGCGAAGTATGTTGAATATGCTCGTTTGTATCACACGTTTTGGTGTCTTTTTCAACCGACACTTCGTGTGACGAAATATTTTCCTCAGGGGCGGCTTTGGTAGAGCCTTCTCTTTTGCGATGGTGTGTACGCGATGTCCGCTTCTTTTCCGGCCTCTCCCGCCACTTGAAAATAAAATTCCAGTCTATCATGATGCTTCTCCCTGGAAGGAAACTGTCAATTGCGCGAATTGGTGGTTCTTGGATCTGTATTGCATGGCAATTCATTGAAATCCTATTATTATGTAGGTCTAAGGTAATAGGTACCTGGTAGGTACAGTTTCACATTCTCAACCACTTTTTGGCGAGTGAGCCGGGGGTTGTTTTGCCAAGGGGTTGGTTGTACATACGGAGTACATACCTACCTCCTACATACCTAGGTATACAGGTACCTAGAGGTAGAAACTAGATGTAGATAGTAGAAAGTTAGAAACCCACGGCTGATCCACCCCCCAACTAGTAGGTACCTTAGGTACCTAGCTACCTTAGGTAAGGTATGTAGGAGGTATGTATCAAGGAAGTTGAAGCCCGGAACGGTGTACTCTGTCACGGGTGGCAATGCACTATAACCTTGATCAAGCTGCAGACGTGCAACTTGGTCACTTGACCTTTTGGGCGGAACACTCCGTACATACCTACCTAGTACATACTCTGTACATTTCCACGGGAGTTAACACCTCCCGCAAACAGGATGTCTTCTACCCCGACTGCGACGTTTCATTGCGTCCCCTTCGCGTAGAAATTTGCTTTACGATTTCTTAGATAAGAATCTTTGTAGAATCATCAGTGCGAGCCATTAAGACCTCAGCCTCAAAGCGCTCAAATTATATGGAAATAGTGCGTAATCGCGATTCCAGGTGTGATGTACATAGCACTTGTCAGAGTGACAGTTGCAGTAGGTTACTTCTATCATGGCTGATTAGTAAGACCCTCAATGATGATGCACATTTGCTTCTCGAGCCAATACATTCCCAATGATTCTATGCCTGGCCATTCACTGTTGCTCACTGTCTCAGGCCTGGAGCAGCAGCCCTCTCATCTCTTGCCCGTCTCTCTTGCCTGTCCTTCTCAGGACTTGCCACGTCATACAAGAACGTCTAATTAGGCAAAACTGAAGAAATAGTGCGGAGGCGCACATTTCGTGTTTGCCTCTTTATGCTACATGTTACCATTTGTTTATACATACCGGTATGGTGTGGAGTCAGTCCAGCTTTCTGGACCTGTCATTGGTCAGGTCCTTATCGTATATTATCGACCGCTATCATTGGTCAGTACACTTATCGGTCCTTATCGGTCCTTATCAATCCTTATCTCCTCCCTTCAGTTTTGCCTATTTTTGGCGCGCTCTGGCACAGCTTCGCGTCACTGCATTTTTGGTCACCGATGGGCCAGGCCATACAACCTTAGGTACGGAGTACATACATACCTAGGTAGGTACCTAGGAGGTATCATACAGTCAGTCAATCACCAACTCTCAATACACCAAGACTTGCAACACGACTTGGCTTGGACCACATCATCCCCTTGACACTTGTATGCTGGGAACAGAAGAACAAAAGGAACCAACTTGCCCCAGAGCTTGGACAACCAACTCGATTGCGGGGGAATCGCGTCTGGCTACCTATCACCTATCTGAGGCTATTGCTGCCTTCTCTTCCCTCTGCCGCTCCGACCAACTAGCCAGTTCAAGAGCTTCACTTATCGTACTGTATCCAGTCCCGACAACTAATGCCGAATGGCAGCAGCCCATGCATATCAAGTCAAATCATTACTCGTTCTCGCCGTCAGCCCTCGCCGTTTTCCCTTTGCACTTGCACCCATCTTGTGCACCACCCACAGCGCCTTAAGCCTCCATCTCGGACAGGGTATCCCAAAGAATCGCCATGCAGAACACAGCCCAAGGCCTGGGTCTCACTCACAGCCACGGAGGTATCGCTTCCGCGGCTGCCGACGATGCCAGCGGCCGACGAGCTGTAAGTTGTATTCGTGCCTCACCGTTGGCCTTCGCCTCGCCATTACCAGCTGGCGTTCTTGTCCTTTTTGTGCCGCCAATATGCCTCTCAAGTCTGCAAAAGACTTTGAACCATCTTGCGTCGTCTAGTGCTACTGCTTAGTCGTGTTTGAATCCTCTTCCATGCTTGCGATTCTACGCTGGCGACAATGGGCTAACCCGCCGTTTTGCATTGTGTGCTTCAGTGTGATCAGTGTCGCTTGAAAAAGGTACGTCATGTTACTACTCTGATCCAGGGTGGCCGGTATGGGAGGCGTTCCAGTGGTCCAATTGTCGTCTCTCAGACTCTCACTGGCTTGCGCTTGTGAAGTTCTCCTTCGTGGCTTTGCAAATGGCCAATGTTTTGGGACGGCATGCCTAAGGGGCTGCGTTACGCGAGACTCCTACCTATCTGGCGAACCTCTCCATCACTCTTCCCATCTGCCGTTTTGATAGCCAGAGCTGACGCCTAAACTGTCTTACCATGGCCGATTTATACAGATTCGGTGTGATAAAGACTGGCCATGCTCTAATTGCCGCACGGCCAAACGATCTTGTACCTCCACGGGTGTCGGCCATCGGCTGAAGGAGCCTCGGCAGCGGGTTCTCATTTCTTCCCAATAGTGAGTATCGCCTTGGGAAGATTCATTATTCCTCCTACTACAAACCGAGATCAACACCGAGCCTGAATTGGCCTCGGATTGCAGATTCATCATTCCCTTGATAGTGATAGGGAGTCGAGCCCAAAATGAAAATGACTCGAAGGACAAACATGCCAATCGACACTAACGTATCTCCTGTTATTCTCCTCGTCCTTAGTGAACGAAAGATAGACTCGATCGAGGCCCGGCTTGGGAATATTGAGATACTCCTGAAGAATATCGCCTCCCCGTCAGCATCTGGCCAATTCCAATTCGATTCCAGCACTCTGCAGAACACTCCCCAAACAGGAAGCAGTAGCGTTCCGACTGCTGGGTCTACATTCGAATATGAAAGCAGCGACGATGAATCGGCACTTGGGGGTGACTCGGGGCTGGTGGCTCACACCACGTTTGCTCGCGAGTTTCTCGAGAAGGCAGTAGATCGAATCTCACTGCAAAGTATCAGCCCAAAAATGGCGTCTGGGTTGACGAATCTGAGCCATTTAGTTGAAATGCAAAAACGTCGATCGATAAGTCATGGCCCGCGTTTTCCTCTTCAGAGACCGGTCCCGCAAGGCGGAATCTCAAAGATGCCCATGCCGCCCATGCAAGCCGTGGTGAGCCTCTTGAAGCATGCGAAATGTACGTATGCCGATTTCATAACAGCCTTACTCTCAATACACACCACGCACCGTGAGGTCTATCTACTAATTCTTCGCATCAGCGGCTCCGCCGACGTTGTTCACCATAATGTGTTCGCTCGTCGGACTGCCGGATTTTACTTCATTATGCAGCAAAGTGTATTTTGCAACTGAAGACTATTCCGATGCCACATTCATCATCGTCAACGCCATGCTGTACAATCTGTTTATGGAGCAGAGTTCGCTGGCGACGGATCCCACATCACGGGACCAATATCACGTCTACATGCGACAAAGCCAGGCGAACCTGGAAACAGCCCTGGCCAATACGCAACTCTTTCTGGCGACGAGAGTTGAGAATGTCCAGGCTCTACTCTTAGGGGTAAATAGTCTTTCTCCCACTGTTCTTTTTTCCCCTCTCCCATGAAAAAAGAGTCACCATTGTCTGGAACTCATTTGTAAAAAGACCCCCAAGTTGATCGCGTCATAGGCCCTTTACGCTGTGGATGTATCTCGACCCTCTGTCGCCTGGCAGCTATCTTGCATGGCGGCTCAGCTCTGCCAGACGGGAGGCTACCATCGAGCTGAATCTTTGAAACATGATACACCGGACACAGCCAGGCTAAAGCGATTACTATTCTGGCATGTGTATACACTTGACAAAGGCCTTGGACTAAGGCTGGGTCGTGCACCGGTCATCCACGAATGCGATATAGATATTCCGCGAGTATTCGAATTCGATGGCTTGGGACAGCTCGAGTCAACGATCCCCACGCTCTGGATCAATATGAGCTATCTCCAGAGTCGCATTTATGAACAGTTGTACAGCCCCAGCGCTCTGAAGAGTTCGCAGGCAGAATTGGTAGATCGAGCGAGGGGCCTGGCAAGCGAGTGTCGTCAATTTGAGACGCAAGCAGATGTAGCTCGTGAGAAAACATATCAATATCTGAAGGCTGTCAATTCGTCTGATCTCGTTGATGTATTTCTACGTGGGGATGAGGTGCAATTCCAAGTCACGTTGACGCTGGTGTATCGAGTCATACCCGCGCCACCGGGATCTATCACACGCTTCTGTGACGAGTGCTTAGAAACGGCGCGCAAAGCAATGAAGGTCCATCAAGAGTGTACCAGGAAGTCAACGATAGGAGGGTACTTTCGATCCATTTACATGCACTGGTAAGTCTATGCACAGACTTGGAGAAGATGATGCTTTATTTTGGTCTTTTGTCTTTGAACAGCAGCGCTCTGTTTGCTTACATTATGTGATAGGAACCTTCTCTTGACCCCGTTTGCTCCATTCTTCGTCCTCTTCTGTTACGTCATTGAAACAGCATCTCTGGACGACCTGCGAATCCTTCAAGAGTTCGTCGAATCTCTAAACGAGGCTAGAGATGCATCGGAGTCGATCGACAAGCTCTACCGCTTGTGTCAGGTCATGTGTGACGTGGCTGGTCTCTACGTTGAAGCCAAATCCCAACAGCAACAAGACCAGAACATGGTACCCATCGGAGACGAATTTGAGATGTACCTCGGCCAGTTGGGCTTCATGCCTACAGAGGACCAGGCTATGACCGACTCTGGTGATAATGAAGCCGGCCCTGCGAGTCTCAGTAGCCAAGCCGCCCAGATTGCGGACTGGTTTTCCGGAAACCGAAACATGATGGGTCTCCTGGAGGAGGATTTGTCGCATATCGGCTCGTTTCCGTGGATGCAGCAGCATCAGTATCAGCAGAACCAGCAACAGCAACTATTGCAGCATCAGCATCAGCAGCATCAGCAGCAGCAGAATCAGCAGCATCAGCACCACAACCACCACCAGTAACATTATGCAACGATAGTCGCGAGCACACAATCGGTCTGCGCAGGTCGCCCAATACATGTCCATCTCACATGCCGGCAGCCTCCAAGATCAAGAAGGATAGGTTTTTGGTCCGGGACCGTTTGTTATCCCGTGATGACATAAACCTCCAAAGACGATCGGTCAGGTCGATAACGGAGTGACTGAAACGAATCATGAATCAAATGTTGCAATAACGAATCGTTAAGTCTGCCGTCCAGTCTGGGCACCGTGTCGTGCGTATATGTAATCACTCGTGCATCGATTGCGCCTCAGTCGGTCGGAAAGCGCGGGTCATACATCTCATATCCCTCCTCATCCGTATCGCTCTCCACAAGCGACTCCTTGACAAGGCCAGCCTTGTTGCCGACCAGCGTAGGCTTTGAAGACGGCGCGACCTTATCCGCACTTTCTGCCACCGCGACTGCCCCAAATGCACTCTTAAATCCGCTCTTTTTAAAACCACCCTTTTTGAAGCCGGCACCAGCTGTACTCGTCGTGTCTTGCCCTGGCAGCTTTATGCTTACCAGTCCATCGGCCTTGGCCTCTGCTTTTCGCGCTCGTGCACCGGCGTTGGGATCCCGGACCATGGCCTTCATATCCTTGAGGCGCTGCTTGTGGCTGTGGTCGTAGGATGAGAGGTGCGCTTCGTAGTCGTTCATGCGGGAATAGCCCTTGGAGCAGAGGCTGCAGTAGAAGGATTTTTGAGCTTCGCGAGCGGAGGATGTTTGCGCAGGAGGCAGAGTGTGGTGGCGCTGTAAAAGATTGTTTCTGTGATTAGCTTTTGGCCTCGCGATGGAGGGATTGAGGAGAGGGGAGGGATTATTCAGGAGCTTACAGGAGGCATGATGGCGGTAGGTGGTTGATGCCCGAATTGCAAGTTGAGGAGGTAGCGGTGTCGGGGTCAGGATCGAGGTCGGGAAGTGTAGGTAATCTGTTTGGAAAGCGTGTGCTGTGATGAAGAGGTCAACTTGTTTTGCGCGATTACGGTGGCGGCTTGTAGAAGATGATGATGTTTGTTGAAAGCTCAGTTGACGATGAAGCAGATTTTGGCGTTTTCAGGGCATCCCATACAGGTTACTTTAGCCAACGACGCAGGGTTCAACCTTAGGTGCAAGGTGCATTGAAGGTACCTAGGTACGCTAAGCAGACGTCATTCGCCGCATCATAGCCTCGCAGACTTACAACCTTCACCGTCTCACAGTCTCACAGCCTTTTCTCGCCATCTCTACTCCCAAAGATCAGTTTGCTTCGCCCTGTCAGTCTTCTTGCCGTTCTCATTCTGCTCTCGGCTATATAGAATAAGCACATGGCCTCGCGATGAACACCACAAGTGGGCGGAACCCTCACGGAGGAGGCACCCAAGATACGCCACCCTCACTCCTTCAACTCGACCCATCTCCGATCGATTCTCCATCACCGATATCCCTCGAAGACGACCAAGATGTCCTAATCCCCGGCGGCGATCTCCATGATAAACACTCGCTGCTGCAAGGCACCGAGACGGGCTTTGTGCCACGCAATTCGACAGTGCCAGCTGGGACAGCGCACGCACCCGGCTTGAGTAGCCATAGAGGCCGCAGCGCAATATTCTACCGTTGGTTTTACCCTAGGAATCATGTTTTCTTCACACGATACATCCACTTCATCTTTCTCATCTTGCGAGGAGATTCATAATTTAAGAAAACAAAACGAAACAAATTGGTAAAATGCTAACTCCTTTTACGTATACCAGTCACCCGTCTGCAAAAATACTCCTCGTACGCCATGGGCATCTTCACGGCCCTGCATCTCACAAATGTGTCCCTCATCCCAGCCGTCACCCGGTCGGTCCCCAGCTCAGAAACATTCCTGCTCATGACGCGCGAGATATACCAGACCAGTCTTTCTGAGCCCATAATCGTCTTCCTCCCTGTCCTGACACATATTGGGTCTGGGATAGCTCTGCGCCTGCTCCGGCGGTGGCAGAACATGCAGCGGTACGGGGGCCGTACGCCTGGTCTACACGCCCTACAACAGCTACGGGAATCACTGTCTGGGACAGTGAATGGCAGCGGGGCAGTGCGGCTCTGGCCTGTCATGAGTTATATATCCTTGTCGGGCTATGCCTTTACAGCCTGCTACGCGGCGCATGTGTTTATGAACCGAGTTCTGCCGCTGGCTGTCGAGGGGGATAGTTCGAATATTGGGCTCGCGTATGTGGCGCATGGGTTTGCACGACACCCGCTCACATCGTATGTTGCCTATCTGGCGTTGCTGGGCACAGCGAGCGGACACATGGTCTGGGGGATGACCAAGTGGCTGGGTTGGGCGCCTAGTACTAACAGCTGGAGAGGCAAGGAGGGCGTTGTCGCGGACAAGAAGACGCGGAGAACGAGACGGTTAAGGTGGTTTGGTGTGCATGGCGTGAGTGTTGGTGTTGCAGCCTTGTGGGCAGTGGGTGGACTTGGTGTTGTGGCGAGGGGAGGTCTTGCGGAGGGATGGGTCGGCAAGGTATATGACGGGTTATTTGGTTATGTCGGACTGTAAGATCAAGCCTCTAGGTTTGGGGCGTTGAGTAGAGTTTCGGAAGGGTGATAGGTGTTCATGGGAGTGTTTTTGACTGGAGTTTGGTCCCGGGACATTGTGAAGTTGCGATGCATTTTATTCGCGTTGAATGGACATGCATGTGACCTGCGATGAAGGTGCTACATAGTTACTAGTTAGGCGGTCAAAAGTATCCTTTTGTCGACAGATGTCGTGTGGCATTGTAGGCAAGTATTTTGTAGGTACTCGTGGGTGAAAAGTTAAAAACTGAAACCAAGGTGACCACGCGTCACGTGATACCATCTCCAGGCGCAAAATATTTAGACATGCGACTCCAACCAGCGTGGATTTGTGAGGGCGGCACGCGTCCTACCACCTCAGCTTTTCTCAGCATCAGCGCTCATCGTTTTCACAATGGCTGAGTCGCAAGAGTCGCAAGAGTCGCCATGTCGGATCCTGGTCATGGCCTCCGGTTTTGGCTCCAACTTCCAGGCTCTGATCGATGCGGCATCGACGGGCCGGCTCCCAAACAGCCGCATTATCTCGCTTGTCACCAACCGGAGAAATGCACACGCCATCGTTCGGGCGGAAAAGGCAGGTTCGTGTTGAAAATTCAAGATCCTACGGTGCTAAAAACGAGAAGAAAGACACACCTCGTGTAAGCCTGTCATGTTGCAGGGGCCTGTAGCTAATCTATCGAGTCCAGGCATTCCTTGGGATTACTTCAATCTCATCAGTAACGGGTTCCTGCGAAAGGGAGAGGCAGACGAGAACAAGATCGCAGAGGGCCGTCGTAACTACGATGCCGCGCTGGCGGCCCAGATCTTGTCACCGCAGAGGGAGACGCCTGAGTTGATCATCCTTGCTGGCTGGATGTATATCTTCTCGTCTGCTTTCTTGGAACCTCTCGAGAAAGCAGGTGTGCGCATCATCAACATCCATCCGGCACTACCTGGTACGTTTTAATGAAGCACTGTGTTCCCTTGGCAAGGAAGAATTCACTCACCCTGATGTTTTTGCTTAGGGGAGTTCGATGGAGCCATGGCGATTGAGCGAGCTTTCGACGAGCTGAAGGCTGGGCGGATGACTCGCACGGGCATCATGGCCCATTACGTGATTGACGAGGTGGACAGGGGTGAGCCCATATTGGTGCAGGAGATCGAGTGGAAGGGCGAGGGGCTGGAGGAGTTGAAGGAGAGGATGCACGTCCACGAGCACCAGCTGATCGTAAAGGCAGCGGCCAAGGTGGTGCAGGAAATCGTGGGGGCGCGGGCAGCGTAGAAGCAGGTGTGTGGCGCTGCCTTTTGCGATTTTTTTAGCGATTGCTGTTCTGGATTTAACATGATACCATGTAGAATGACCTGCTTGCATTTTCAAGAGCTCAAGAACTGCATTTTGAGATCATCGCCCTCTGCAAGATGTGGCGGCTTGTACGGAGTACATATTGCTGTTTCGCGCTTCAGTGAAGGCGGCCCCACTTCTAGCGCGTCCATTCTTCCATCTCGTCTGACGTCGACCGAAGTTCTCGACCGCCACTGCAACCGATCCGTCATTCTCGACAATCTCGCTGCGACGTTGCAATTCTTGCGATCCTGAGCCGCCTCCAGCGCTTGCGCCCTGCTCTCACCGATTCTTCCTTTATGTAGTTTCAATTCTCCCTTCGCCTCACGAACGGCACGGCTGTCTGTCAATCTCGAACTGCGGCGCCTCTGACCCGTGCGGAAAGCGCGCGCATTCATGCAGCACTGCCGCTCGAAAACTCACACTCCATGGCAGCGACGATGCCTGTGAAAAGAAAGCTCGTTGAATACAACGACGAAGACGGCTCTGAAGAGAATAGCCTAGGCAACGGCGTTGCCTCACGCCACCATGATGCGACTCCCGGTCAAGAGCCTTTGTTGGAACCCAAGGCAAAACGACCGCGGGCATTCCTCGATCCCAACCACACTACCGACCTCTCCGACGAGCTTTTGATGCGTATATTTTCCTTTTTGGATGAGAAGACGTTGCTGGCTATATCCCCCGTCTGTCGGCGCTTCAACCGCATCGCCTCGGATTCCCACCTCTGGCGGCCGCATTATTATCTCCGCTTCATTTTGCCTCGTGCCTGCAGAATACCTGGTTTTCGCACTGGCTCTACGCGCAGCTCAAGCAAGCTGCGTTACTCGGCCGATAGGTTCATTTGGGCGGATGGCGGATGGGGCCGAAGGGGCGGCTTCGTTGCGACATCTGCCGAGGGTCAATCAGCCGTGCATCAGGATTCCGTCGATTGGAAGAAGCAATACCGACTGAGGGACAACTGGGCTCGTGGCCATTGCGCTGTGGAGGAAGTTCAAGTTCGTCGCGTGGAGCAAGATGCTGCTGCTGTTAATGATATTGACATTGACAATGATAATGATGATGATAATGAAGATGACGATGTTGATGAAGCACAGATGCCTGGAGCAGAATGGCAGACTCTGGTGAAAGTGGTCGATGGACTGGCTGTCACTGTGGACGGGACATCTGGGCTGCGGGCATGGCACCTCAAGATGCGGCGCCTTGTAGCGCAAACTGCTCTACCGAAGACGAATACACTCAGTCAGGCTACATGTCTTGCCGTCGACGACGTTCTACTCGCTAACATGCGCGTTCTGGATGTCGCCATAGGATATGAGGATGGTACTTTCGAAGTTTGGAGGCTGGACATCAAACGAACGAAATTCAGCCTCTGCTATCGGCATGCGAAGAGCTGTCTCGGCGAGCTCGTGGCCATTACATACGCGCATCCGTATCTTCTGACAGCGTCGCGACTGGGATCTATTTCCCTCTTCTCGTTTGGCAACGCACACGTCGCCACTGCCAATACATTCCGTGCCGATTCAGGTTCTGAAAAGACTTCGAATTCGAAACAAGAGTCGGTATCATCACCATCGTGTGAGTCTTGCGCCAATGACGACGATGGCGATGGCGACAAATTGGAAAGCACGGGCTCACCCGCAGCTTTGCCTCGACCGCGACTCCTTACGTCCCTCAAATCCCATAGTACTCGCCCTCCACTGGCCCTGTCTATCCGTCCCACCACGGGCTCAGTGGTTGCCTCTATTGCCTACACCTTTGACGCCATAGGTGGTTGGTGCATAGGCATTCAAGATCTGGACATCAAACCCTCCCGTGCCACCTCCGGGACTAGCAAACCGGACATGGTCGTCGCATCTAAGGTGGCATACTCGCTGCCCATACGGACACGCCAACCACCTACGACGTTGTCTCCCTCATCGCGGTCTTTCTCCAATCGACTTAGCCCCCCATCGCCTATTCGATTTCTAGAAGACGAGGAGGAAGACGGGAGGGGTCTGGGGCTGATGATGGTAAACGACGACCCGGACGACGGTCCTATACGCTTATGTTATAGTCATCCCTATCTACTCGCCACCCTCCCCGACAACACACTGCTTCTCCATCTCTGCACATCGACCGCCTCCTCGCTGTCCATATCCCCCGGCATCCGTCTCTGGGGCCATACGTCGGGTATTTCCGATGCCGAAATCACGCCCCGCGGTAAGGCCGTTAGCATTAGCACACGCGGCAACGAGATCCGCGTCTGGGAATTAGAGGGTCGCGTGGGAGGGAGCAGTGTGGCGCTGCGGCCCAGACGCCCACCACGAAAGGAGTCGTCAATAGGTCTGCGCCGGACGAGCGAAGCAGCCTGGTCGAAGTCATCGCGGCGCACCTCTGCCGACGTAAACCCTGACCCTGACGCAGACTCAGATGCAGAGGATAGGAAGAACTGGGTTGGCTTCGATGACGAGATGGTGGTGGTGCTGAAGGAGGCTAGTGATGGGCGGGAGAGCTTGATGGTGTATGACTTTGCGTGAGAGGAGGTGGTATGTACGTGTGTATATACACGCATACGTATATACTGATACCTGCGTATGGTTTACATTTGTACAAATATATACATTATTTACAGTACATATGTATCTCCCACGAGTCACGCTTTGTTATAGAATATGGACGAATTAAGAGCAGTATGCATCATTGCGAATCGCCAAAGTAGCCCAAAAGGCATGCTACCAGCCACGCACAGCTATACCGACAGAACCACATGTCGCCAATGTCCATGACAGCAGCTCGGCAGAAACATTAGGCGCTCAGAACGTCAGTGTCTTTCACATCAGCGGTATTGGATGGCGCATATGAGCACGTAAACACACGGAGATGATGGCGAGCGAGCAGACGGCGGAAGCTATCCTGCGCTCAACGACCTTACGACAGAAGTTTGGTATTGTGTATTAAGTGACTGGGAGGTGGAAGGGAAAAGAAGAACAACCCACCACAGCTATATGTAATTCATTTCATTTCTGTTGCATTACAATGCGCTTTATGTACCTGTAAAACCTCAGGAAAATGGTAATGTCTGGAGCGGCCAGTTCTGACGAATCAATGTGTGAGTTCACGCTAAAATCGAATGTACCCACTTGTTCGTTTGCATATTTTTTCCTTCGCCCACACACGCTCACGATTTCCAAAACACACACACGCCCGTGCCGTCACTCTCTTCAATTGAGGCATTTCGCGATGCCATCTGTGACATTAGAGGGCTATGCCTCTATTGTCTGTAAGTCTTTGTATACCCGCCTGCCCGCACCATCGCCTATTATACAGACAGCTAATAGCTCAAAGAGCGCTTTGGCAATGGCAACTTCTTCATCGAGATTCGTAAACCACAAAACCAAAGGTCCGGCCCCAAAATCAGCATCCTAGCCACCCGCGAACCCGTCCTCCATATCCCTACTTCAAGTCAAAAACGAAGCTTTCCAAGACGCCGAGAGAGATTGAGGTGTTGTTATGACGGCGAATCCAGCCTCGATGACGGCCGTCTGGATCGTAGAGGCCGAGTTCTTGGGGCTCGTTTAGTATTGAATGCATTCGCGGGAGTATTCGATAAAGGCCGCCTTACGAAGCAGACGGCGTGTTGTAATCATGTGTTACGTCTAAGGAACACTTAGTAGCTAAATGGGCGGCCAGGCCGGTGTCTTCCTATGTGCCACACAGCTACTAATTACTCCTGAGACGTAACACATGATTGTAACACGCCGTCTGCTTTGTAGTAGGCGGCCTTTATCGAATACTCACGCAAATTCACTTGACGCCAAACGAGCCCCAAGGGCTCGGCCTCTACAACCTGGACGCCGCCATTTGACATTGAGGCTGGACTCGCCGGCGAGACCGGGGGGAGCCTCGGAATGACCACACCTCACTTTTCGGCATCTTGGATCACTTCGTTTGATGCTTGAAGTAGGAGGGAGGACGAATTCGCGGGTGGCTAAGGAGCTGATCTTGGGGCCAGGCCTTTGGTGTTGTGGTGACGGCCTCATACGGAAGAGGCGGCAAGTAGGGCACCCTTGAAGCTTCTTACTTCGCAGCAAATAAGAAGCAAGCATTACAAAAAATTGGCTCCCATGAATCGGTGATTGCTATTCTACTGAGATTTTGCAGTCCTCTGAGTCCTGAATGCCGAGCCCTACGTAGAATACGTTGTCATGACCAGTACTAATTGGGTGCGTGGCGCGCGAAATCTTGCTCCTTATTCTTCAACTAGTTCACGAAGTACATAGTGCGAACCACGTGCGGTTGTCTTACACGGTGTCAGCCAAGTCAGTGAGATGGTCAAGCTGCTCCTGGTCCTCTTTGCAGAATCCAGCGGGCGCACTCAGCTCAGCACTGGTCATGCCTTTGAGTACGTCAACAAACCTGGTTTTGAAATGATTCTCCACCAACTGGTTGATGATATGAGTCAAAAAAAGGCTCGAGATTACATACGTAACTCCAGTAATTATTAACAGTGGAGCAGAGATATGTTACCTACCCGTCACTCGCGCGAAAGTACATACCTGGAGATCCGACCGGCATGTGGAAACGCCCGTCGACACGTTGACGACCACTGGCTCTCGTCGTGCATTGAACCAAAATGCCCGACTCTCCAACTTTCGAGATTTGCGATGGCAGCATCCCTTTCGAGGGTTGACTAATACGAGACAACTCTAAGCTTCGTGCAAATGCGGATCGCTACCCGACCGACGACTCGCGCTGGTCCAAAGAGCTTTCAGAATCGAGACTCTTAATTCCATTTGGTAGCAATTAGGTCATGAGCCTGGTTGTCTTAAGTTATGGTTCGCGCAGGAATCGACAAGCTCTCTGTACGACAGACAAGACGTTTAGGCTACAGTTCGCAAAAGAGATTGGGGCGCGAGACGCGACGTCAAGAATCAGACTACGATTCGCGTAAGGAATTGATCAGGGAAAACGGGGTCTCGAAAGAAACTTGACCTACGAGCAATTCTCAGCTTTATGTCATGTGTGCGTAGTAACCGCGCTGTCACCAACTTTCCTGTCCTCAAACGGGATTCAGGTCGAGGCTGTATGGCGGCCATTCCAGAGGAGTCACCCCTAGCTCCTCGAGGCACATTTTCACGTTTCTGGCCGTGTGAATCGGCGCTTTGTCATGCACAAAGATAGTGTCACTATCGAGCATGGATAGGAGGTATTTATCAAGGAGATCACAGTGAATCGCGCTTGTGACGCCGCCTCTCTTCGAGTCGGGGTCCCCCGGGAGGACGACGAGAGGACCTTGATTTCCTTATGTTTTGGGGTGGAGCTCGCTAGGGATATACCGGGGTTTCTTTTGACCTGGCTTGTACATAATCGAACTCTGTTGCTTTCGAGCCTAGAATGAGCACATTCCGCTGCTTGGAATCCGAGTTATTGTAATCAAAAATTTAAGGTGCAATTCTTACCGGCAAGGAGCCGAATCCACTCGGTCACTCCTGGGTCAGTCCATCGCCGCGCTCAACAGTGCATTCATCTGTCTATCAAACGCGATCACTCTCCTTTTCCCTTCAGTGTTCACTCTCCTTCTCCCTCATCCTCAACCACCGAGGTTCAAGGGCAGCCCCCGAAAGCTGTGTCACTCCTCAAGCCGTCAGCTTTCCCGCCCACGATTCTGACAGCCTTAGGAGCTGGTTACCTGGTAAAGACTGGTTAACGAGAGCAGGCAGGCGTCACCGTAAAATGGACCTCGTGTTTGTCTCCCTGC
>SRPX01000486.1:0-19517 GCA_018360215.1 Claviceps spartinae
GGGGGGGGGGGGTATTTATTGTTATTTTTTAAGTCCTGACCCCTCTCTGTATGCACTGTTTTGTTCAAATACATCTAGATCCTAGGGCTGTCATCTCCTTTTCTTTTCTTCCTCTTTTTTTTTGGGCAACGCTTGCGTAGCTTCGACGCCTAATGAACAATTTTATCGCGCATCGATAACAAGACAAACTACATCATATTATATCATATTATATATTGCAATGCGCACTCATCAAATCAATTTCGCTCGCGTTTGTGCCAGTGCCTTTTCTTTTGTCTTCGGGTGAATGACAGTGCTCCTTAGTCCTTACTTTTTAGGGGCAAGTGTTTCTGCTTGGCATGCAGCTTCATTCAATGCGATATCAGCACGCACGCCTAGAATAACACCGCTGCGGGAGTCGGCGCGCATTGGTAAAAAACAACAACGGAAAATCAGTCAAATGTATATCAGCATTCATACTGAGAACTGAGAGGACTAAGGGGTGTCCTGCTTTGATATTTTGTGTAGGAAAAGTTTGACACGCCTTCTATTTTATTATTTATTATTCTTCCTGCTCTTCATCAAATGACATATGTACAGGATTTCTATGTGGGTTGGGTTTGGAAAAAAAATGACGAGCCCTTAGGCTTCCTACAGCAATCTCCAGCATGGAAATAAAGTAAGTAATTTAATGGCCTTTGTTGTCAAGGCCACCTCGAGCAATCATCGTATGATTGGCGCGTCGGCCAGCTCTTCCGGCTCATTGACTGGCCCGTTTCGGCTCGTGATATTTTCAAGGGCAGCAGAAGCAGATAAGTACGGCTACGGCTGTTCAAATGCAAGTATTGCCTATTGCGAGTTTGCGCTGTCTCTGTGTGTTGCTGTTCCTGTCACAAATGCTAGGACCTACTACAAGAAAAGAAGCTGCTATGTATATTATATATATGTACATTATAAATACATACTCCGCGTATCTGCTCCGCCACCTGGGTGATGTGCCCAATTCCTGGTCCCGTTGCAACAAACTACCAGACCCGGTACTACAATTGACACCTTCCTCTCACCAAAAACACGGCTGCGACCGGGAATACCACTCGTTTTAGAGGAATCGTGATACCGAGGTTCTACCGTATAACAAAGAGGGAAGTTCGGAAGGTACTCCGCGCGTCGAGAGCACGTGTTGGATCCACCACGGATCTGTAAATGCACAGCACAAGATGAAGTCCGTAGGTCCAAAACACTCACCAATTCTTTCGGTGTCGGGGTTTCTATCAACCGCATGGTGGAAAACTCTTCACATTGAGAGAGCAAAGTCCAAAAGCTTAAGTGGATGTTTCGGCGCACGAAGAGATCTTTGAAGTTTGTCTGTTAGTGTGGACCCTCTGCACTTCGTTTCGACGAGGAAAGTAGTCTTTCAAGACCAAAGTTCTTCTGACTTCGCGACCGCACTCAATCGCATCATGATTGTGCGAGAATTTAACGATTTTCAGGTGATGCATGTTGTTACTATTCTGTAACAGTATGTGTGCTCGGAAGGGGCAAATTTGTGTGTGGAAGCTGTATATTCTTTCTCGACCATGGCGTAGGACCGATTTTGGCGGCATAGAAATGTCCTGTTTTTCATGATTTGAGTGCCGAGGACGAAAGAATGGACCGCTTTCACGCAGACGAAGCCATCAAGGCGTTGGTGGTCTAGAAGATGATAGGGCATCTTCGGCCGACGCGTATTCACCCTCAATCGCGGATATTGGCTGAGGGGACTTCGTCATTGTTGTTTTACGTGCGAGCCCCAAACTTAACGCGCGGCACAAGAAAATGGCAAGATAACGTTGTGTCTGGTAGTAGGTGAAAAAGCAGAGAGTAGGTTTGTCCGTACTTATCAGGGGACGTAGTTGTGGAAGGAAGGGAAGAAGAGAAAAGGTGCTGAGACCACGCAGTAGAGAGTTTCTGAACGCTTCGCGCATTGGAGTAATCGGCAAAAATGAAGGTGATGAGCCATTCTCGACATCATGGGCAGCAAACTTATAAACTCAAAGCATAAAAAATCGATCGGGCAGAAGGTCGTAAGTGCGACCTTGCGAAGCTGAATGCACACGCGAGAAGCAGTTTGGTAATCCGCCTGCATCAGATGATCAGACTAAAGAATTGGAAGAAGTATCTGTGCATATACAATATGTATTGCGCGCCAGATACATCTCCGTATGGATTGTGGACGCGGCGCCAAGCAGAGAATCGACTGAAGTACCTAATCTCTACTCCGTACACCCAAAATGAAAAATGGAGCCTCGTCCATTTTGGGACGACCATTTTTTGTGGTGGTTTTTAAAAAGCTTTGTGGTGGTTTTGGCCACTCCCGAAACAAGAACAAGGGGGGGTGCAGGGGTCACAGTTTTGCCCTACCTTTTGGCGCGGTCCTGTGACTCATGTCACAGCTTTGCGTCACGAATCACGATACGATGCACAACGAGCGACGAAATAATTATCTTTCCAGATCGTTTCTCCATGCATTTAAGTACAGGCGCTCTTTGAGTCTTTAAGCCGTTCCCTATCAATGCGATGGGGCCACACAAGCGCTCCAGAAGCGCAATGGACATTGACGAAGATGAATTCTCGCTTGCACATAAGGACAGGAGAACGCAGGAGGTAAGAGTCGCTGTGGCCGATCGCAAATATACGAACTGTACTGAACTAGAATGCAAGAGAAAACAACCACGAGTCTCAATCAATGACTCGCCAACCAATGAACGTCATAGGTCTGTCTTCTACGACGTCCAATCGAACTCCGAAGATGAGCCCGACGAATGGACAGATGGTATACTCCCACCGCCTCAGACCCAGTACGAGCTGATGAGAGACGCGGGCTTCAAACACCTGCATAATACAGAGAAGGATGATCTCAGAGCGACTCAAAAACTCAAACACAGGCCGTATAACATTGGTGAAAATATGGCTGCGGAGAGTGGGATAATCCAGAGCATCACCTGTTACAATTTTATGTGTCATGAAAGACTGCATGTTGAACTTGGACCTCTGATCAACTTCATCGTTGGGGAAAACGGCAGCGGAAAGAGTGCTATTCTCACAGCCTTGACCTTATGTTTGGGAGGCAAAGCAAGTGATACGAACAGAGGCGGCAGCTTGAAATCCTTCGTGAAGGAGGGGCAAGATCATGGAAGTCTTGTTGTGAAGATCAAGAATGCTGGATCCGACGCGTATCAACCGGACGTATATGGTAGTTCAATACTCATCGAACGCCATTTTTCGAAGTCCGGCAGCAGCGGCTTCAAAGTAAAAAATGAGTCAGGGCGCATAATTTCAACGAAGAAGCAAGAGATAGACGAAATTTCCGAATGGTATGCCTTGCAAATGGGCAACCCATTAATGGTTTTATCTCAAGACAACGCTCGTCAATTTCTCAACTCTGCCACCCCGGCCCAGAAATATAAGTACTTCGTATCCGGGGTACAGCTGGAACAGCTTGATAACGATTACAAAATGTCTCAGGATACACTGGACAAAACACTTGTTTTACAGGAAGAACTTTGCGGCAAAGTCAATTACATCAAACAGGAAATGGAGGAGTCCCAGAGGCTTGCAGAGACAGTCAATCAAAATAGTAATCTTCGAGAAAAAGCCGGACGTTACAGAAAGCAATTAGTATGGTTGCAGGTCGTGGAGAAGGAGCGAGCTCTAGAGAAGAAGACTGCAGATCTAGAGTTGCGAACGCAGGCAATCATTGAGATGGAACGAGAATGTGAAGAGACGACCAAGGCGTTAGATGACTTAGAGGAAAAACTGAGAAGCCTTGAAGCCGTCAGAGATGAATTGAAAAATGACTGCGGAACTGCTGAGGAGGTGATTTCGAATGCGGAAGGTGCTTGGCAAACAGCCAGGAAAGATTTGGCTGATTTACAACGCGAAGAAAGAGATGCACATGCTCGACTCCGAACAGCAAGGAGCAATATCTCAACGTGTGAGACAAAGATAGAGGAAGAGCTGAGCAAGCTCAATGAATCATCCGGCTCCGCCCGAACTCAAAAGATATATGAGAAGGAGACGGCACAAGCTAGGCAGGCCGACTTGGTCAACCGAATTGAAGACTGCAGACACCAGCTGCCAAATCTGATGTCTAAGATGACGGAAGTCGAAGAATCCATCAAAGGGCAACAGCAGATCAAAGATCGTAAGCGCAAGGATATTGCTCAGGCGGAGGCAGGTGTACGAGAGCTTCGGAAAAGCACAGGCTCTGCGTATGATGGGTTCGACAGGGACATCTCACAGTTGGCCAAGGCCATTGCTAGCGACACAGGCTTCGATAGCAAGCCCCTTGGCCCGCTGGGTGTTCACATCAGACTCCTTAAGCCTGAATGGTCGGGTATCCTAGAGAAAACGCTCGGTGAAGCTTTAAACGCGTTCGTTGTAACAAGCAAAAAAGATCAATCTCGCCTTTCAGGTTTCATTCGCCGGTCTGGAATCAAAAGACCACCTCCTATTTACATCGCCTACGGTGGACGGATTGAAACCAGAAATCAAGAGCCAGAGGAACACTTCGACACAATTCTGCGCATTCTAGACTTTGACAATGATGTCGTCAGATCTCAGTTGATTATCAACAATCAGATTGAGAAAGTCATTCTCGTCAAGGACCGAGTAGAGGCTGAAAAAGTGATGATCGACGGCGGACCTCCACGCAACGTTGCAGCCTGCATTTGCTTTCACGATGGTAAAGGGAAACGTGGCCATGGGCTTCGAATGACGAACCGAGCTGGTACAATTGGCACAAGTCCTGTAGTGCCGTTTCCCGCGCGGCCGAGAATGAAGTCAGATTCAGCAGGGCAATTGGCCCTGCACGAAGACCATTTGAAGCATCTCGAACTCGAATTGAGAGACATTAATGCCGAGGAAACATTGGCAAAGCAATCCCTGCTAGAAGCGACTTCTAAGATAAATGCACACAAAAAGCTCATGGAGGAACTTGAAGCCGATCTACGGAGAACGCTAGCTGATATTGAGAGAGTATCCGAAGATTTGGACAGCTTTGAAGGAGTTGATATCAGGTTGGTTACGCTTCGATCTGATCTCGCCGCGAAACGCGAGGAAGAGGAGCGACTCGGCATCCAATATGGAAACATGAGATTGGAGAAGCGGGAGCTCAGCGTCAAGGCTGAACAGGCCAAGAAAGAGCTGGAAGCTGCAAAGGATGCCCAAAAGGACTGCTCTAGTCGTATGAACAAGGCGGATGAACGAGTTCGAAAGTTTTGCTCCTTGAGACAAATTACTCTTGCCAAGAAGAACCAGGCATTCGAGAGAGTAGAAAAAGAGAAACTTGCACTTCGTCGAGCTGAAGCTGAACGTGTCGAAGAAACAGAAGACGTCCAAGACTTTATTCGTCAAGCCGAAGAGGTAGCACCCGGTCGAGAACATATTCCGGATGATCAAGACTATCGGACTACAGAGAAAAAATATGAGAAAGTACGTGAACAGCTGACTCTTCGAGAGGCTCGACTCGGGGCGCCTGAGCATCTAATATACAGTCGCGCCGATGAAGCCAAAATCAAGTACGACAACTTCATGAGACAGATACAGGACGTCGATGAAACAGTTAAGTCCCTGAAGCATGCCATTGCCGCTCGGCTTCTCCTGTGGCGACGGTTTCAGCGTCAAATCAGCGCTCGCATTCGAGTTCAGTTCAACTATCTCTTGAGCGAAAGGGGCTTCCGAGGCAAGATCGACCTTGACCACATGAAACGAAGAGTAAACATACACATTGAACCCGATGAGACACGCAGGAGCTCCACGGGACGAAACACGAAGACTCTATCTGGTGGTGAGAAATCTTTCTCATCAATTTGCATGCTCTTGTCAGTTTGGGAGGCAATTGGCTCGCCTATACGATGCCTTGATGAATTTGATGTTTTCATGGACAACGTGAATCGAGCGATTAGTACCAACATGCTCGTAAGTGATTTTTGAACCCCCAACCGTATCTAGGCTTGAAGAAACTGCCTATTGACCGACGTATACACAGGTCGATACTGCGCGTCGCTCTGTTTCGAGGCAGTATATTCTTATCACACCCAACGCAATCGAGGGGCGGGCTAGGCTTGACAAGGATGTCAAAATAATCCGGTTGGTGTTGCGAATGAAATATTTCCCGTCTGACGAACTGACACTAAATCCACTCTTCGATTAGGCTGACAGATCCTCGACAACGAACACTGGCACAATCTTGAAAGTGTATACATACATCTTATGCCATGCTTTCCCACCCCGTGTCTGAAACGATGAAAAGAGGCAACACTTGGGCGAGCAATGAATGTATGGGTCAATTGTGAGGCCAATGCAGTCCGAGTTGGTGACAGATTCACTCAATCTAGTCTCTAGCTTGCAAAATCCACCCCGTTTGTTTACCTTTTCATCAATAAGTAATGTACTCCTTTAACTGCCACTGCCCATGGCGGGGTCTGCCCCAAGAAGCACCGGCTCTCTTTGGTTCAAAGCGTCATCCCTCTGCTTCTAAGTAGGTTTACACTGCAGTTCATGGAAAATCTAGCCCACGTGCTGATGCTATCAACGAGCCCTCCCAGAGCTCTGGTTTCCTCTAATCTTCTCAACATGAAGTTGAGCGTGTCCAAATACCCAGGGGATCTATCTTTGGTCATAAAAAGCTCGCTTGTACTGTATATCATTGATAAGGACACTCGTTTTGTGTACCAGGAGAAGTCCACGGACTCGTCGCCGGCGAGATAGCACATCTCGTCTGACAGCAATGCAAGTTCCCTCGCGCAAGCAGGCGCATAGCTAGGCTGTGCCATTATGGCAAGCGCCTGCAAGTCGATGCGTCAGCCGCGGGTCGTAGAGTAACATCACTCAATTTCCTTACCTCTTGCCATTTGTGAATAACGTCCTTATTAGCGAGCAATCTGGCCCACATGATGTCGGCGATCTTAGTTCCGACAACCCCATTGCATGTGCTTTTCCGAATATCCTTCGACAGGGCTTCACATTTCGAGGCAAGGCCTAGCCTTTGGTGAGCTAGATGGAAGAGTATTAGGCTGGATACACCATCTGGCAACACGCTAGAACTGATGTCAAGGTAGCCTGCATCGCGAGCTCCCAGATTCAAGGATTGATGGGAGAATCCATGTATTGGGACGTGTCCGTAAGCGGAAAGAAGAATAGCATTCGCGGCTGCGGGTGATGTCTGCAATGGAGTAATATGCTCGTACGAGTGGAAAGTCCTTTGTGCGAGATGATAGCGAAAATTCCGCGTGAGTGCAAACACCCGCTTACTGGCCATTCTCGATCTGCGCGGAAAGGGTTCTGCTGGAAGCCTGACGATAGGATAGGCTGACTCCTGTACTTCAGTCCGATATCGTAGGGGAGAGAACGCCCTGCTTAAGGCTTGCTTTCGTGTGCTAAATAGCTGATGATGATGATAAATATCATATGCACCTAGGAGGTTGCGACATCATGCATGGGCTCCAGCCCCACTCAAACATAAGGTACCTCTACATAACCGGCCGGTGTTGGAATCGCGCAACACGGAATATCCTCGGACATGCCAGGAGATTGTGATGGGCATGTACGGAGTGTCACGGGCTGCACAGAACATGCTGTGGGGCTGTGGGGCCCACTGGAGGAGATAGAGGCGCGCTGTTATGGATTAGTCTATGACTAATCGTGGATAGATAAGCGGCTGGCGTGGTACTTAAACAGCTAGGAGGGCATTCTTGTCCTTTCTCTTTCTTTCTTCCTTAGTTTTATTGATAACCATTTCCTCTCGCGCATACATCCAATATCCGTGACGAACCCTTACAATCAATAAAACTCCTTTCGCGACCGGACCGCCCGCGAAAGTAAGATCATGTAGCAAGTCGACAGCGCCAAATCTTGCCCGCCCCCGAACCGCTCATCTCTCGTTCGGGTCTGGACACACGGCTTGCGTCGATGCGCGCGAAAATCGCAATCTCTATTCGCGCCTCGGGACGCTCCAGGCAACGTTCCTCCCCTACGTTACGAGGGCAACCGACTCCAACCACCAGCCGGCAGCCTTTTCTGCGTACATCAGCGACACGCTCGGGGAGACTCACAAGGAGCGACGATCTTAACTTGGTCAAGATGCGGCAGGGACATCACGAATCCCTCCACGCGTACGTTTCGCGTTGGGAGTGTACTCTCTTTGAAGCAGGTTCGCAACACTTTTCCGACCACGTCGGCCGGCCTGCGCAACGAGTCCAAAACACGACTGGACCGAGAAGAGTGGCCAGCTGCCTACGCGGACTTTGTCACGGTCTGTACAGTGCCGTCTGTGCAGCTGTGACAATGCACTATATAACCTTGATCAAGCTGCAGACGTGCAACTTGGTCACTTGACCTTTTGGGCGGAACGGGTGGTTATGCGTTTCTCACAGCTGACATGAACAATCCAGTATATTCATGGAAGCTATCGAAGAAGAGAAAGGAGAGAAGGAAAGAGGCAGAGGTGTGGTCTCATACTGTTATGGATTAGTCTATGACTAATCGTGGATAGATAAGCGGCAAGTCTGGGATGATTACTTGAGCCTCCCCCACTGGCGTTGGAGGTACTTAAACAGCTAGGAGAGCATTCTTGTCCTTTCTCTTTCTTTCTTCCTTAGTTTTATTGATAACCATTTCCTCTCGCGCATACATCCAATATCCGTGACGAACCCTTACACATACTAGAGAAGGGAGACCATCACCTCTGAAGGTAGGCCACCATCTCATCCTCCATTGTGTGCAAGTTGCACACCGGCCCCTGATGCTGTGCGACCGTATCAGGTTCGTACATCGGTCCTCATCGTAGCAAACATGAGTAAGCAGAGATTGCACCGTAAGTGCCTAATTGAGGATGGCGATTCCAACAGGCCAGTCTAAGTCAGCTCAGCTAGTGTATTTAATAATATTATTAATAATGATAAGCCTACTTTCCCCGCACGACCGAAGCGGAGCGAGTTCCAAGTTTTCCCCATCCCCAACCCCGGTGCCAGCGAAGGGCAGTCTGCGTGCGGATTGGTGGGCATGGATCAATAATGTCGGACTCTAAGAAAACGACAATCGGAGAACATTGTTTTGGTCGTGAGCGCAGCGGCAGCGCGTCGTCTTCAAAGCGGCGATACCTACTATGACCTCGGGGGCACAGCACGAGACCATATTGAGGTGAACAAATGGGTCAACGCCGCTTTTGGCCCGGATGCAACGATAAACCGCCGTGTATTAGCGTCATCATGAAAGCCTATTCTGCACGATCGTCAGAGTACCTACCTACGATATATCGAAGAAAATAGCCACAGCAAATGGTCCGGAGATATCAAGTGTTGCGGCACGGAGGCCGCGTGGGGCCGGGACCTACGCACCGTTGATCATAGCAGCCGATACATAATCTCGACGCGGCTAGCAAGCTGTGCCGCGCTGGGGTGATATATCGGTCGGAAAATTCTGTGAAGCAGAGCCATATTATGACGCAGTACACCCACGGCAGTGCTTCAACTGCCATAGTTCGGACACATTGCTGCCTTCTGCGCGACCTTTGCGAGATGAGAAGTTAATCGGAGAAATTGAGGACGCCCTGATTGAGCTGTTTGATTTCGAGGCTAGTTGAGAATAATAGGGGGGAGTCTTCTGGCTCATATAGTTGGCTCGGGTAGAATCGGCGGAGGGCAGGGCTGATGTCGAACGGGAGATGGTCTTCGGTAGGTCCCCCCTACTCCGCTAGAGTGCCCTGTACTCAAGAAAAAGACAAGAGAACGCTGTCCTAATTGCTCCGGTGCCCATCCGGCCTGGTTACGCCAGTGCCCTGTTGCGAATACCCAATTGAGCAAGCAAGATAAGCTTATTCTCGACGCCATATGACACTCTTCAACCCAGAGATAGCTGACGACCTGCCCCCTAAGGGGACGACAACAACCCGACGAAACCCTACCCCCCGAGGCCTCGCTGCGGAAGACAGTCGGGATCTGAAGGGGAGCAGCTCGATCAGCAGCTAAGCGCACACCTCGCCCTCGACTACCTAAGCCGACGGACGCTGTTTATTGAATGTTGGTGCAGCTTGAGATTGTTGACACCCCAATCACGAACACAGATGATCTCCAACTCTTGTCAGACGGCCCCGGGGCGAATTTGAGCCGAGGACTTGGCAGGCATTGCGACATGTATTCATTGGTAGTTCCCGTTTGTGCTTTTGTTTTTTTCTTGTTTTTTTCTTGTTTTTTTCTTGTCCTGCACCAAATCTTCTCTGGCAAGGGAGGCCCAACTGGCCTGCAGGCGTCCTACTCTGTATGTATCGGACACCGCAACGGGCCTGAGGGTCTGAGACCCCAGTCCACCGCGGTACCAGGATTTTCCTCTCTGACCGCTAGGGCTTTCCCCTTGTGGAATTAGGAAAGCAGGAGAAGTACTGACCATATACTAGGTAGACCTGGGCCAGCTCCGACGAGCCTTGCTAGAGTAAAGTTCTCGTCAGATTATACGTATGTAGTATACAGCGGGCCCACGAATTTCCCATGTGGCTCGTTTTATTCGGAACTGTCATTGCTTCGCGAGTCGTTGGAGCCGAAAGCTTCGTAACGGCCTCCGCCACTCATGTCGACCGCGGACCTGTACGGGTCGCAGGTATCCGTTTTTCATGACGAACCTGCCCGCTCACGAGGAGTCGGTATCACAATACATGAGGGCCATCACCGACTGCGATTCGAACTATTTCCAATCGTAGGCTATGAAGAGTACGACAATAGAGCACTGCGTGGAATGATTCGAGCGTTGTTGGTTGCGTTTCCACGAACATTTCCAACCACGATCCGGATTGGTAGGTCAGTTCTGGTCGACGCTGTACTCGCTCGCCGGGTAACACGACAGCTGCTTTCGATCGCCACACCATGTACAGCATAAAAGCGGCACGGAGAGGAGGCGGTCCTACGGGCTGTCAAGGTATATTTATATTCATCATATGCGGTGTACTATTTCACGAATTATTCTTTAATCGGGGGATCACAGTACGACTCGCTTGATCACCTTCCGGCTTGCCAGCTGGCACTGAACAATTGGAACATCAACGGTTATAGGTTGTGAGTGCGAACATGGCTCTCCATGACTATGGTTTGGAGCTGGTGCAGTGTGTGGACTCCTCCGGACCGAGTCGCACGTCACCGGTGGCTGGCGAGGAACGAAAGGGGCCGAGGTGGTAGGCCTTGAGAGATAGTTTGGTGACATGGATTGGCTATATGCATCATGATGCATGATGCCGCCCACTTGGGAGCCGCTGGAACTTTGTCGAAATAGAAGCTCTGCCAGTGTCGCGGTTCGAGTCCCAATGGGGAAATTTCATCACGGATGGTCCAATATGATGGAGGGGCGCTGCGAGGATACAGGCGGTACGGCACGAAATGAACCCCGAACACCCTTTCTAAGACCCTGTACTCCGTATGGGCCTCCTTCGTTAGCATCGTCGATTTTGGGTAGAATGCTGTCGCGGCGGGGCCGCGAGGAGTTAATTCCTCCGTATGTGATGGATTCGAGCCTTGGGTCGTCTCTTTCTCAGTATGGCTGGGAGCCTAGGCTGTGAGAGAGGGCAGCCTGTTGCACAAAAGAATGGGCGCAGCCGTCTGGCCACCCTAATGTGCGGTAAACACCCCTATATACCCTGCGACAACATCTTTGTACATATTTAGAGTTGCCATCAGGGACTTCTCTAGCCTCTTCTCGCTTCGAGAGAGAGACAATCCCACTGTCAACGATACATTGCAATTCGCAGTAACCTCTCTGGTCGGTTAATCACACACTTACACGGAGTACATAATGAGGCGAATTTGAGTACAATCCACGAAGTCTTAGAAGTATGGTTATTGTATTTGGTATACCATTCATTTGAATATATCAACGCCTGGAGACGACGGGGCATCCTGTCAGTGGCCCTATCAACCAACAAGCTCTAAATCTATAATCTAATCGCTTGCTGGGACCATCCAGCCATCCAATTGTGCCTCCTGACGCCATTCAGCTGCACCGACGCCAAATGCTTGTACCCATTTTTTTATCGCACTGGTCGCTCGCGCAGCGGAAGCGTTTTTTACACTCCGTATGTCACGTGACTCCAATCCAGGTGAAGTACTCTGTAATTTGTGACGCCATCTTCTCTTCTTCTCGCGATCTACGAGCCATCGATTTCGGCCTGCCAGGTATTTGACACTGTGCTCGACTCCAAGATTTCGAGGCGAGACACGTTTCACTGGTCTATCAAGTGGTGGTCCGGCGAAGAACACAACTCGACCAGCAACGTCTTGTTGGAATGTCTGGCGAATGCTATTGTAAAGCGTGTTGTTAACACTTTCAGGAAGGGTATACACCTCGGGTGGTCGAGGAGGATTATATATGTTTGTAGCCGAAGTGCCATTGGAATTCATTTGAGTCCGTGTATGCGCATGCTGTTGATCATACTGCACAGCGCCATGATTTATCACAGAGTGATTGTGATTGTACGAGAAAATCGGCTGGGAGTGCATAGACGCCTTGCTCGCATAGCCTGCCTGCTGCTGCTGACACTGTATCGGGCGTAAACTCACCTGAGAATCTGATATTGCTTGAGGGGGATGAGGAACGGGAACTAGTGTCTGCTGCACGTGTTGACCAATAAGCCCTGAGGTTGCTGACCTTAATTGGTCCACTGAAGCTACACTGTGTTGAGCGAGGCTCGGTGGTGATGGTTCAAAACAAGGTCCGGCAAACCCGCCATAGTGATTCTTCACAATGAAATCCACGGGCATGTTGGAGGCCAAGGACGATTCAGAATGGCGCGGAACAAGTCCGGAGGGTATGTCCGGTGACGGTGTAAGCTCAGGTGGGGGAGAGTCCTGTCAAACTCCGATTAATCAAAATGTTAACAATATGGCATAGTCAATACGTATAGATAAGGGTAGGTCGCTGCTCTACTATCGCACAAGTTCATCAAGTAGTTCGAAGAGCAATTTGAGCGATGGAAACTCACGTTCATTTCAGGTGGCCGGCGGTGTACAGCGCCAACAATGGGGGGTGCGTTCGGGCTGCCCCAAATAGGTCGAGGAAGCTCGTCACTTGCTTTTGCATCTTCACGCAGCAAATGTTTGATAGGACTCGGTACTTTGCT
Source organism: Claviceps spartinae (assembly GCA_018360215.1). NCBI lineage: Eukaryota > Fungi > Ascomycota > Sordariomycetes > Hypocreales > Clavicipitaceae > Claviceps > Claviceps spartinae. The sequence goes on from SRPX01000486.1 coordinate 13,118, forward strand.
GACACGACGAGGCGCATCAAACAGATCCATCTCATAATCCTTGTCTCGTACTTCGTCGGGAACACAGCTTGCCCATGTCTTTATCTTATTGAATCGGAATTTTTCTTCATTATACCGTGATTCACAGATATAAACCGACTTATCGGATGGAAGCCCTCTTGGTCGACCTTTGTTGAACCGAGTGACAAACATGACAAAGCAACGATCAAGCAGTTCACTCGTCTGGTGATCCCTGTACTGACCAGTTTTCACCACCTCGTGCTCAAAAAAATGTTTCTCGTACCGATGGACTGTCTGCTCCGGACGGTAATACCAACACGCATTGAACCATTGCTGCCCTGCTCGGTCTTGCCACATCCTGAAGATCTGTGCAACAATTGGCTTCGCAAGATCGTTGGCATTTCGTATATGAACCCAATCGCCTGCAATGTGTCTCAGTTATTCCATATGATCCCATGTAAGCAGAAACTGTACGTAACTCACCAACTTTCCAAGTCTGGCCATCGTGTTGCACTTCGGACAATGCTAATTTACCGTCCTCATCCCTGAAGTTCTCGTCTGGCTTGGCTTTCTCCTGCTCTAGCAAAATTCTAGACTGCCTTTGTAGTTCCGTGGCCGCTTCATGTACCGCACTATCATCTTCGTTGTAGATCTTGGCGTTCTCAAACATAAGCTCAAGATCTTTTTGTAGCTCATCCACATTGCAGTATTTCTTTCGCTTGGCCTTTCTTTTGATGTTGTCCAACGCAATTGGCTTGTGGATAATTGAGTAATAGTCTGCCATTGTCACCTTATCAGGCAGCTTTTCGAAAGGCAAAACCATCAGATTCCCTTCGCGATCTTTGAATCTCCTTAGTCCGCGAAGTATGGACGATATCCGAGCTTCCATCGGCGTCTGTACCATGGGTGGCCGACCCCTCCTTTTGTATATTTCATCATCCAGATCATCCTCTCGTTCTTTGTGTACTACCAATCCTTTGTGCCGAGGGTCCTGTCTAAGTCTCCGTGTTCGATTTCCGTCATCTTCGTCCGTTGAGTCACCGTCTTCCTCCTCCCCTTCCCCTTCGTCATCGTTGTCGTCGTCCCTGTCATCGTCTCCAGATCTCTGGATAAGTTCTTCCACAGGAGGCAGATCTCCGAGATGAGGCAATTTGGCATCATCAGAGGAGATACTTCCCTTTGCAGCTAGCTTTCCTAGTTCGTCGCTGAACACGTCGCGCAGGCGAACGGCGGCACTGAAGATTGGCGCTGATGGACGGTTGTAAACCTGCGCATTGTGACAGATTTGTGCAACATCTTTGACAAATTCTGAGAACGTAGAATATTGCTTCTTCTGTATCTTGCTCTAAGTAGATAGTTAAGGGGCTGCTACAGTCATCAATTGGGAGCGAGAACTTACTCGAATCGTGCTAAATGCGATTGGATGATTGATGACGTCAAAATAGTCAGGTAGCACTCGTCGATTCGGAATCCGCTGGAATCCTGCTGCCAGATCTTCACCACTTCGGCGAATGTTAGCGTTGCTCTCGATGTGGTAAATCGTATGTGTGCAAGATAGAATTCACTCTTCCTGTACGCTGGATAAGTAGGTCGTTAGCGTCTGAATATGTCGGAGCGCATCATGTTCCTCGCCCTCGGGAGCCTCAGACTCGGAGCCTGAATGCCCGCTAGGTGGATTATCCTTGAGTGCAGCATCTGGCTCGCCTTCTTGAGCTTTAATGGAGTCTGCATCGTCGCACATGGGATCGTCGTCGTGCAGTGACATTCTTGTATTGAAAAACGAGTTTTGGCCACTGGAAATAGTGTAGGTAGTCTAAGCCATATATGTACCTTTCTTATGGAAGGTTGCATTTGCAGATTGACTTCAACCTCGCGAAGCACATACGGATTACGTGAGGACCGGATTACGTCGATGGGCCCAGAGTGGCTGACTCATCTCGAGGTGTCGGGTGAAAAATTCACCAGGTGTTTCAAGGTACATGCTGGCACGGAGTACATACGTACAGTCTATCTATCTATCTATCTATCTATCTATCTATCTATCTATCTATCTATCTATCTATCTATCTATCTATCTATCTATCTATCTATCTATCTACCGTAGCCCATAGAGACCTATGTACATGCTATCGTCTGTGGAGCTTCCCACCCCTGTTGCTGGTGTTGGGACAGATCCGCAAGGTATGACAATGTACACGTACACCGAGGGGGTGGCTACCATAAATTCAATTCATTATGTGATGGCCTGGCTCCAGGCCCAATCCCGTTGCGCCAGATGACGACAAAAGAATACGCATTGTACAAGCTACCAGACCCTGTACAACTGACAAAGAGAAAGGGTGAGGTACTCGTGTGACAGTTACCCATGGGCCGTTAACTGCTCTGTCCGTTGTTTGCATGCACCTATACATTGATCCCGCACTAGCTGGTTCTCATCAGCTTAGTGTTTGTCACGGTCTGTACAGTGCCGTCTGTGCAGCTGTGACAATGCACTATATAACCTTGATCAAGCTGCAGACGTTCAACTTGGTCACTTGACCTTTTGGGCGGAACGGGTGGTTATGCGTTTCTCACACTCTGTGACAGTGTTCTGACCTTTTGGTCGGGTCGACAGGGATATCCGATTCCTCACACTCGTGCGGGGAACGCGGGCTTTATGGTATTGGGCCCACCATCCCCATCTACCCACCAATCCGCACGCGATTACATCTCCCGGAATATCCGATGATATTCCAACAGCTAGCGATTTCATTCGCCCCTGTTATGGACTCGTCACGGATAGTGGATGTATGCGCGAGAGGAAATGGTTATCGATAAAACTAGGGTAGGGATAATTCCACTGACCACTTTAGATAATTCCACTGACCATTCTGGATAATTCCACTGCCCTACCTCAATTTGGATAATTCCACCGTCCTAACATAAAGTGACATAGTTTTTGAGTGTAGCCACTGCAGAAAACCAAGTCACTAAGTCTCCCCCCTCCCGTGCATAGCCCCTATAAATCAATAATTATCTTCCCTCGAGGCCCCACCTCGCCTCAAATCATCGCCAAAGATGCAAACATATCTCAGGATTAAGAATTGTTGAAAAAGTGAGTGCATAAAGTGAATACAACTGCACCTTGAGATGTGTACGGCGTATTTGGCGATGATTTGAGGCGAGGTGACGTTGTTGTGTCGGGCCCTCGAAGGAAAGATGATTATTCATTTAGAGAGGCTATGCACGAAAGGGGGATAGATTCAGTGACTTAGTTTTCCGCAGTGACCACACTCAAATACTGTGTCACTTTATTTTAAATTATTAGGGCAGTGGAAATATCCGAAATGGTCAGTGGAATTATCCCTGCCCTAAAACTATCGAAGAAGGAAAGAAAGAAATAGAAAGGACAAGAATGCCCTCCTAGCTGTTTAAGCACCTCCGCGCCCAGTGGGGGAGTCTCACGTAATCATCCCAGGCTTGGCGCCTATCTATCCACGATTAGTCGAAGACTAATCCATCACAGGTGCTCCTTGAAGCTTGACTACGCTTTGGTAGGAAGTCGTAATCAAATGCTTGCTACACTGTAAAGCCCCGGGCTATAAGAGCAGCACTCGAATATCGCCTGATGTCCTTGGGAATCCCAAGTATGCAGCCTTCTGGTTACTTGCCATATATTGCTCCTCTTTGCGCGTTTCGCGTTCCCATTTCTCGAAATCTTGGCAGAACATCTCGGCCGCTTCCGCAGTTATTTTACGAGCTAAAGTGGCATTCTGGATTTCGCTGATTCTGTCATTGGCATCCATCACAGCAGAAGGGAGAAAGTCATCCAGTCGTTCACTCGCCAGGCTGACGGCATGTTCGGTAGGATCCAGCTTGATGATAGTCGTGCCATCGGCTCTCTCAAATAATGCCGGCTCAAGACCGGAACCCAGACGGAAGAATTCGTACTGACTCTCAACAACTTTCGATGCTTCGTCTTTGAGTTTTTGCTTGAGTTGGGCAGCACGCCGTTGTGTAAAACTAAATGCACTAAGACATTCTTCGGCCAGTTCATTGACGTTGATGGTGAAGATAGAGCCTTTTAACGGTGTCATCATATCGGCCATGTTCTCACACACGGATAAATATGGCTCGAGAGCACTAGATAGGACTAGCTCGAATTCTGATTCTTTGTTTGCATGGGACATCAGTGATGAGTCAAAAGACCGCATGATAAGTCTGAGCTGCTCCAGGGCGTTGATGAAGAATTGGGGGGGGGCCGAATCAACAGAAACCCTTTGTGATTCGCCTTGCACAGAAGCAATGGCATCCTTACTCAACGAGCGAAATTGCCGCATAGCTTCTGATTCCAGACCCCGAACAGACTCTGATATGTTCGTTGTTGAACCGAGTAGGTTATCAAATACTGTTCGGTAGAAGCTTAGTAGAGTTGCTAGTTTGTAAGCCAGAACGGTTTCTTCATTTGTTTGTATGGCTTGTTCAACGCGCTGTTGTAACTGTCTTGTTGTGCCGGACAGGTTCTTATCAACGAGATCATCAAGCGTCTTGAGCGCGTCGAACTCGCTTTCAAGCCCTCTCTCATTCGCTGCAAGCTCCCAAACCTCGGTGTTCTTGTAAGCGTTGTCCTCTTCGTCAAGATCTTCACCTTCTGAGACAAAGAGAATCTCTAGCGCCTCGCGCTCGCTGACCGTCGCTGCATGCACCCATGCTAACATATCTCCTACATGGCGCGTTATGTCATAAGCTGTAAGGTCAATCGGTTTGACAGTGTCATTTACTACACCGGATGAAGATGTGCCCGTCAAGGCAACATGGAAGGCTTCCGTCATTATACGTTCTCTGGCTTCGGAGAAAGAGTTGATACAAGTTTTAAACAGGGATGGCCGATCTGCAAGAACTCGCAGAGCGCGCCGAATGGACGAACTTATTTGCGGATGATCAGTATTGAGAGCCTTGAACTCCCTCTGTAACCAATTATATAACTTATGGAACCCAAGATTGAGGTGTTTAGATGCTTGCTCCATCAGATCAAGGCCAAATGTCTGCTTTTCAAGACCTAGTAGTAACTCGCAATCATGGGTAATTCTCCTGGCTTTGTACAGTGCGATGTAGAAGCGATAGTCGAGCGGCTCAGCGGTAGATGTTAGAGTCACTAAGTCGGCTTCGGTCATGACCAATCGGTCTTTGAACGCCCTTAGGATGCATTGCCTGTTGCGAAGGATATCCTGCTCCTTCAGGAGTACCACGGCGTCCTTGAGAATCGATGACGTTTTACTCTGAGCTAGTTCAACCTGTGACTTCATGTGTTCATATTCTATGTTCAATGTATCCAGGACATCCCTGACGTGAGAAAGTCGCTACATTTATTGTCAATAGATTTCAAGGGGTCGAGTGCTGGTGGGTAAGAGTACACACCTCTACGACCCGGCCAAATCGATCAATGACAAGCCCATTGCATTCCAAGACATCTTTTTGGAGGTCTAGACGAATTTTGCGTCTGGATTTCGCATCGTTTGGCAGCATACGTTGGTCAAACAGGGACAGAGTGTCACGGAATTCCGAATCTGAGAAAGACATTGAAAGCACCGATGTGACTTTTGCTGAAACAGAAGTCAGGTTCGCAAACGAAACTGTCGAATTGAAAAGGCCCTCATCTGGAGATTCGGTGTTCAATACCTCCATCTTGAAAAGTAAAATACTTTTCAAGCTCTGCCGAGCAGCTTGTTGTATTGCCCGTAGATGTTTGATGAGTACAAGTGAAATACTTCTTGTGATGGCCTAGCTCCGCGCCGCCGTCTACGGTCTACGCCATGTACAGTGGGGGTGTCGTAAAAACTTACATTTTCCTCAACAATGCACCTACGTAGGTATGTATCGTCCACAAAAGCCATCATCTTTTAGCAGCGATGGCAACACCACAACGGCCTTGAAAGCCATGCGGTAAGCATACGACACCTCGCACAAGGAAATATGCGTGGTCAGTCATTTCAGCAGGCAAATAGCCGCGCCCGTCGTGTTTGAAGAAGGAATCTCTAGGACCTTTGTATGCGGAACCAGAAAATGCTTCACTCATCAATATTGGGTCATCTCACCTGGCGAGGGCGCCCGTCTAAGCTTTCACATGCGACGTCTTCAAACAGAGATAAATAGGCAATATTTCATTGACATTGAAGGGCCAATGCGCGCATCATGTTTCTACGGACGCAGTTAGGAGGACACCTTATAGGGCCAGAGTCTGAGTCTAACTATTCGACTATGTACCCACCCAACGATGTAGATCCACAAAAATGGGGACTCCGATACATCAACGCCACGCTCCACGATAGGTAACAATTTTCTTCTTTTCAACCGTCACGTCAACACGCAAGCTATCAACATATCAACAGCACTTAGTATTGATATTAGCTCTGCGGCTTCA
>SRPX01000487.1:0-19501 GCA_018360215.1 Claviceps spartinae
TTTGGGAGGGGGGGAAACCTTGCGCAGCGTGGATGAGTACACGGATGAAGACGATGAGGGCACGAACATACAGGAATTATTGTGTTTTTCGTTGAGATTGTGTATCATTGAATCCAGGGGTGGCAGACTGTGTACATGGGACAGACAGGACGTTGTGTCTGCCTTTAGACGTGAAACCAGCAGTATGTTGAAACTTGAGCCGTTGCTGCCAGACCAAAGACTTCAGAGAACTGGCAGCCTATTCATGTAGATGTGATGACGACTGAAACTGAGATGCCCATAGCTACATACTCATCGTGGTGATGTCCCTGTCCCGTCCTGTCCCATCCTGTCCTGTCCTGTCCTGTCCTGTCCACCTCTTCCGCCTCATCATCTCAAAGTTACCCCCGTCATCCCAGTCTTGTCTCATCATCTCCATCATCCCAATCCTCTTCCATCCCTCGCCGCCCAGTCTCGTTCAACTCACCCCAATCACCCGATCACCCCACCATCTCAATTCTCAATTCTCAATTCCCATCTCCCTCTCCTCCCTCAACCTCTCCGCATTAGCCTCCACCCACCACCGATGCGTCTCGTCCCCCCCTCTCCACACCCCCTCCTCATCCACCTCCTCCCACGGCTTCGGACTCAATATAAAATGTACATTCTTCACACTCTCATCCCGCCACATCGCCCCATGCACTTCCCCCCTCCTCATCGTCTTGAGCGCATTATACACATACGGCAACGCGACCCATCGCCCCTCATACAGATCCGCCAACAGATCCTGATCCGGGAAGGTATACCCCTCCCCATGCGAGTCCATTCTCGCCAGAATCTCCTGGAAAAGTACCTCCGAGGGCCGCACGACGAGTAACCCGCTGTTGAGGGCCCCGAGCGTACGAGATGGTTCCACGCCTTGGATCTGCGCTAGGGCTGGGTCCGCGTGCTGGGCTGTGAAGGCGCAGTTGGAGGGCGTCCATGTGGAGGGGTAGTGGGATCGTTTGAGGGGATTGCAGATACACGCGTGGGAGGCGGCGAATAATCTTGTTCCCCTGCCGCTGCCAGTCTCAGCATCAGTACCAGCACCTGCACCAGTACCAGTATCAGCAGAGGAAGACGCAGCAGGCGGCTCATCAAGCTCCACCTCCATCAACTCATCCATATTCCTCCTCACCACCATATCCGAATCCAGACACACGACGCGCGAAAACTGCGTCAGCTGAAAGACAACCAGCTTCGTCCAGCAGTCATTAAAGCGCGGGTCCTGGTCATAGCGCTTCCCAGACCGGGGCGCCAGGAACGGCACCGCCAGGCAGGGGATCTTGCGGGCTTGGATGGCGGAGAGGGCCGAGGGGGATAGAGAGGGCGTGTAGAGCGCCAGGAGGGGGTATTTGCTGTGTGCGGTGCGGAGGGAGTGCGCGAGGGTGAGGAGGCCGGGGAGGTAGGCTGCGTTGGTGATGAGGCTGACCCAGACTGCGTGCGTTACTGTTAGTCTCCTTTTTTTTTTTTTTTTTTTTTTTTTCCTGCTGTCTCCTTTTCTGTTTCTGTTGGGATGGCTTTATTGTGATGGAGAGAAGGCTTGGATGGGCCGTGGGAAAGGTTGCGGTAGGTTAGGAGGTGCATATGTACATACCTTTGTCTGAGGTGACGGGGAGGGAGGGTTGTTCAGGCATGGTGCGCGATGAAGGCGAGGAGGGTTCCTGGAGAGAAGGGCGCGTTCTTTAGGGGATGATTCGGAGTATGGGCTTTCTGGGAACGAATGAGTGATGCGTAAAGAATGAATGGATGAGAGGGCGCAATGTTGGTGCGTGATGGACGTCGAGGGGAATATGAAGGTAGGTTACAGGTTGTACATAGGTAGATTATACTCCGTACATATGTAGGTACCTAATGTATCTCTAAATACATACTCCGTACGGGGTACAGAAACCGGCGAGTTGCCTGCCGAGTGGGGCATTGCGCGAATGGATCATGAGTTTAGCGGGGCGGGGAGTTTGAACTTTGACTCTTGACTCTTGAGGACTTGGGCCGCGGCAAGGATTTAGCCGCGTTCGTTGGCTGAGGGATCCAGGAACGGACATGTTTGCGTCCATGTCATCGTCATCAGACACCATGTCGTCACACGACTCCATTGTACTGACTCCTTCAACCTTGTGTAAGCATTGCACACTTTCTACATACCCACCTAAGGTACACACATACTTGAATTACACAGCAATGAGCATACACCATATCATCAACCGTATCCGACGAAGCCCTTCATCACGTCGTAAAGACACACCAATCAAAAGAAAAAAAGAGACCCGACATAACAAGTAAAATACAAATTACAGAAAAACAGCCGCCTCTGTTCCAATATTGTTTGTGCCTCTGTTCAGTATTCAACTGGCCCCTGCAACACCACCGGGGGTATAATCCAAAAAGCAAACGATTACAAGATAATACAATACAATCACCAACTCTACACTCCGCGGAACATTCTCACAACGAGAAACCACATTGCTCCCAGGAACTTGAACGAACTAAGACCAGCAACGCTCCACAGCACAATCGCCATGTAAATGTTTGATCGTTCCGCCGCCTGTTTCGCCGGATCGCTGCCCCCAGGCGTAATTCTCTCCAAGCCACCCGTGCTGAGAACCACAGCCGCCAATGCGAAATTGGTAATCATCCAAATCAGCACCACACCCGTTCGCACACCACGGTAGTAGTCCATTTGCTTCTCCTGCAGCTGGCTGGGTGTGAGCGGCGCCTTGACTTCCTGGTGTTTTGTGCTGAAGAGCGCCACATCTCGTTGGTACTGCGCGTTCAAATCACCACTGTCTGGCATTTCCGTCTCCGCAGCTCCCTTTGATGTGTTGACGGATGGCAACTTCTCCGCCTTGTCGTCGCCCTTGGTTCCCCAAGACACGTCGTGTGTGTTGCAGAATGCGTATACGTTGAGCACGTTGGTGTACGTGGGTGTGAGCAGCAGGTACTGGATAAAGGACGTGATCATGTGCCAGGGGTCAAACATGATGATGGAAGCAATGAGCCAGATTCCATATGTTGACATGACGGAAATGATGAGTGTGTAGAAGACGGGATTTTTGAACACTTCGTCTACGGTAAAATGAGTACCGCTGTGGAGATCTTTCATGACGGCCTTGACCGCGATGAAGATGGCTGCGAACATTAAATATCTGTAAAGGCTCGTTAGCTACTATCCAGGATACCGTGCAATGATGCTGAGAAATCGGTAAAAGTTACTCACATCATTATACCGGCCCAGAACCAGACCATGGCAGTAAACAGTTTTCCCGACCCCGCGGGACGATTGCCCATCGCAAGGACAAAACACGTCACCAAAAAGACTCCGTACAGCCAGGTGAATACCACACCCAATATCATACCCGTCTTGCCCAACAGATCATCAGAGCCGAGACTGGTCGTAAGGATCTTGAAAACCAGAAAGAAGTTGCCGATAGCGAACCACGCGAAAACCATGTTGATCGTGTTGAAAACAAACTCCACAAAGAACGCCATCTTGCGCAAAATGGAATGATCAGAGCGGAAAAAATCGTGAAAGTGGGCAATAGCATAAATGGCAGCGAAGAACGATCCGTTGAGCCATCGTCGCCGCTGCAGCACCAGCTCCGTCACCGTGTCCGGCACATCAGTCTCACCCGTAGCAGACTTGACGTACTGAAGAATCCAGTGACACTTTCTCTTCGTCACAATCTCGAAACACAGGATTCGATCCTCGGCCAGGTACATGTTGGATTCGAACAGACCAGCGCTCGTTCCACCATGAAGAGTCTCGCCCAAAAAGTACTTCTCCAGCGGGCCCTTTCCTCTGTCGTCATTCTGCAGCGCCACGTATCTGTAGGCCGAAAAGGCACCGGGCAAGACGGAAATAAACCCAAATGCAGACTCGAGCGGTTTGTCCAGAATGTTGCTCATCTTGTACTCAAAATTTTGAGTCGCCACTAGCGGATTAATCAGGTTTTTACCACCCCTGCCCAACATGGCCTTGATTTCACCACAAGCACCTCCGCACATGGGCTCCAGATCAAACGCCTTCCACAAGTGATAGATGGAGTTGTTACCAGGACGGGTACCGGCATCAAGGAGCACACAAATATTCGGTTCCAGGACGGGACCAAATGCATTGAAGAACCACCGATGCGAGTTGATCTTCTTCTGGTTCTTCTCTTTGAGGCAAAATAGCATTTGCACTGGTTGGCGTCGGTGGATAAGAGAGACGACGTCATTCTTGAGTTGCAAATGTGTCTGTGTCGTGTACTCGTAAATGTGTGCCGTGACATCCTTGCCGTTGACTTGCTGCTTCGCAATGCCTTCCTGATAGACGCCCATGCCTGACAGGAGCGCCTTGGTTCGGGGGTTGATTTTGGCACGGCCATCGCTCACGACGCACACCATGATATTTTTCCACGCGTCCTTGCCCCATGTTTTGCTGTTTGGTCGATTGCACATGTACTCGATGTTCTTAAAGACTCCAATCATGGTCCTTGCAAACAGTACCTCGTCTTCATTATACATGGTGACCACAATGAAAAGCTCCGTCTTGCGGGTCTTTCCAAAGAGCACCTGGCGTAGAGCGTAGTTTTCCCTCTTGAAATCGGACGGGTCGCACGTCGCGGCGGTATATCGCATGTGTGTGAATTCATCACGCTCGCCGTGCGGAAGCTGTTGCAACAGGACAGGAGGTACTGGACAGTCGAGGATAAGGTTGCCATTGTAGAGCGTGACTGCCTTGACCGTTTTCCATCGCTTGATTCCTCCTCCAGGTGTCGCCTGTCGCTGGTCTTGATACGGCTCTTCGAAGCCCTGTGAAGAATGCGTTTCTAGCATGGGCCGACGATCATCAAGTTCGTACCCCTGTGGATCTTGAGGTTGCTGGTCGTAATAATCTGGCTCGTATGACTGTTGGTACTCGGTTTGAAGTCGTCCGGGGTAGATGTGTACATCGCCATCAAGCGACTGCTGAGCATGGCCCCCAAAACCATCGGATGGCCTTCTGCTTTCCACGAGATGCTACTCTTGTCAGTTTGATGGAGAGACAAGGGTGGTCAACATCTGGAAGCCAACTATTCCATACCGGCTGAAAATTGTCAAGCTGGTCGCTTGGAGTGTGATATCTTTGGGGTGCTGGAGTGAGACGCTCCTGACTCGGACCAAAAGGATTCTGGTTATACTGTTGGATGGGATGCTCCATTGGCGAAGGGCTCCTGGCAGGGTACCGAGGATCGCCGTACCCAGTCGGCATGTTGTTTTCGGCTGCAATCAAGATTGTACTGTTAGAAGTGATGAGACCAAAGGGAAAAGGCTGAAGAAAACCACAACGATAAATGTGTAACGGAAAAGGAGCACACGTGGTGCAGTCACTACGAGCACAGTCCACACTCTCCCCCCGCCCGACAATGAATGAGGGTCTAGTCTTGACAAAGCTTGTAATTAAAGATACAGGGATCTGTCTGGGGGCAAGGTGATCGAGGTGATCGTCGCAGATTGCCAACTGAGCAGCGAGACGCCTCGGCGGACTCCGAAGTCATGGATCTCGGGCCATATCCTAATTGGACAACTTACTGGGTGGTATTCGTCCGTACGACATTTTGCCAATGGTTTGAGGTACGATACAGTGATATCGTCAATTTTGGATGCGATATACGGAATTCTCGAAGCACGCGAGTCGATCGTATCACCCTCAGCTTGGCGACAGAAGAGCGCAAAGGCGGAGGAGTGGTACGAAGTAACGTTTCGCACAAACCGGCGAACAATGACGCTCAAGAAATCGGTGGCGGAAGTGAAGTCGTCGTGTGGCCGGTGCCAGTGCTCGAGCGTTTGCGACGGCAAGGAGGTTGCGATCTTTTAAATTAACTCTGGCCCCTTTGTCGTCATCAAAACAAGGGTTGCGTCTCGGCCCTCGAAGTGCAAGTGATGTGTGAATACCAGCGCCTTTCAGCAAGTATTCGTAAGGGCTATGGCGCACCAGGGCACGAGAAGAATAAAGAAACTGATGGCGGAATTGATGGCGGAACTGATGGCGGATTGCCAACAAAGGACCGGAGAACAAAGAGGGAGCAGACAAGAAAAGATCGTTGGGTTTCAAGTTGTGAGCGAAAGTAGAAAGTAGGTACCTACTACCTACCTATGTAGGTAGGTAAATACTGAGGGAGGAAGTCACTCGAGTTTCAAGTTGGTTCGCGCCAAGCTGCAGGGGGGAACGGTGTTGCCTCGTCGTCCCTTTGCCGGACAACAACGTTGCACGTCCTTGCATACAGCATAGACTGGGGAGAACTTGAGACTTGGTTCTGAAATGTATGTGTGAAGAAGTACCTGCTGGGTACCACGTTTGTGGCGGTGGGGGAGCATTCGCGCGGCTGATGATGCCCTCCCATTTCCGCTCCTCAATTTTCTCTCATGTTTAAGGTGACGTATTCTCGAAGCTGCGCCTACTCATGCCACCCAGGCCTTGCCATCAACACAAACTTACAAACTGAGGCAGCCGATCAGCCACTTGAAGACCACATAACGTTATTCTCTACGGATTGCCCTGGGCATTGAGGCCTCACGAGCCGCGAACTCTCAATGACCATTGACGGCAGTGCAGTGGCTGAGCGGTCATCCGCATCGGAGCGCGAGGCACAAGGAACAAAGACGGATTCGCCGAGTCCACCTGATGATGTACATATGTACTCCGTATTCTCAAGCCTCGCATGACGTCGTTCCTCATCTAGTCTGTTCTGCGCGGAACGCTTCGTTTAATGGCGCCTTCAAGAGGCGCGTACATCACATGAATACCTAGGTAATTAATGTACTCCGTGCCTCCAATGGAAAAACCAGCCGATTGGCAAGTTGGATGAGTCTCTCGAGAATTGAGTTTGGCCGACGGCTTGTCCTCCAGCCTCCAGGGGTTGAGCAACGCTGGCCGTCTCTTATTTGTGCAACAGTTTTTTGACGTTCTCCACATCGCGAGTCGGCAGCGGGTAACTGTTGCCACACCAACCGTCTCCGGCTCGCACTTTGTGCACAGCACGACTTTGAGAGAAGAACTGTCTAGACGACTGTAAGATGCTGTCCGAAGGCCCAGGTTTGAAAGTGTAACACGAAGACAGGCGTCAAGATGTGATAGGATCGTTGATGAGTGCATCATCATCGAGCTATCACAAGTATACACACTCATCCTCTTATTGCATCCCCACACCAGGGCTTGAGGCAATCAGGACCACGACATGCAACCTCTGAGAGTAATCTTTCTTTTTCGAGAGTTTAATTCTCTTATACAGCGCTGTGAATTTCATGGGTCTGAGGATGCATGATAGCCTCGTGGACTTGTGACGAGATTTCTGACTCAAGACTCAGCGGAAGACGTTCGAGCTTTGGTTTGGTTCAAGGGACACCCCTTCTTACATCCAAGCCGTATATGGCACTTCCTCACGCTTGGTCGACTTGAGCGCGCGCACAAAGCGAGATGAGGCCAAGAGTGTCTACTCCGTACGCACGCTCTCGAAGAAGATCCTTGTTCTTGTTGGCTTGGTTGAATCTGCCCGAGATGTCTTCACTCGTCGTGAGAAGCAAGCTCGCGAGTAGGCCATGCGGATGATGAGTCACTCTCATTCGCTAGTCCTTCCTCCGCGGCTGGATCTGGGAATCTGACTCTGAGACGCCAAGTTTCTGGACTTTCGCGTTATATGATGATCAGCGTTACTGCATTCTGCGAGCAAAGATACTGTTCCTGATGCCAAGCCATTGCGGATGTAAAACGCAGAGCTTGATGTGAACTCAATGGCTTCATCACCCCATCTTCATATACAGACAAAGGGGGACCTGCTATTTGTCGACTGGTATTCGCAATTAACGGCCAAATGCCATTGAGAAGTGGCTGCTCAAGTCTGTGCCCAAGGCGAGAGTTTGGATGCCATCTTTTTCCCGGTGAGAGAAGCAGTCTTTCGAGAGCCATCTTTGTTCTTTGCATCAAACACATAAGAAGGGCAACGAAGAACGTTGGTTGATCAATGGCTTGCGGTCTTTGCGGCCTCTGCAACTGTGTGTTGTTTATCTGCTCCGCTTCCCTGCCGGACAAGTAGAAAGCCATTTCAAACGAGGAAGCTCATGAGATCCTATCCTGCGGCGTTATACAAAGAAACGAAGGCGCAGTAAGGCTTAAGCTGCTCCTGGAAGCCATCATACCGATAGCTTGGTCCGGCACAGTCACTGCTTACCTGTAGGCTTCTTGAAAGCAGAACGACTACTTCTTTAGTATTAAGAAGAAGTCTATAACGGCTGCAGAACGACTACTTCTTTAGTATTAAGAAGAGGTCTATAACGGCTCAGCAGCAGCGACCTTGATGCTGTTCGAAATGTCTACCGAGGAGGCAAAACGCCGTACGTCCGTGCCGCGACAGCCATATTACGCAATATACCTCTATGCGCACAATAGAACGAAAGCAGTTGAGTTACTTCTGTAGCCTACATTGATTGATCTCTCATAGCCACGCCTTTTGGGGGGAGGCGGATTGCAAACAGGCGAAACAATACATCAAAACCATGTTACGATCGCCGCCCAGAATAAGGCATAAAGTAAGAAGCCACTCAGCGGACGCATATTCCATCAACGCACCACTTGATATCACTAGCACAGCACTCTTTTGCGCAGCATATGTTCGTGCTGCAGCAGAGCTTATTATTAAGCGTGCAAGAGTACCGGCGGTCGGGCGGGCAAGTTCGCTCTACGCTGCCACCGTCGTCTCCTCCCAGGCGCTTGACGCCATCTATGCTGGCGAGCTGGAAAGTGGGCAATTTGGCAGCGGTGGCAAGGCCAAAAAGGACAAAGCTGAGCTGGAGCTTCATGCTATCGGAGCTTGGGGTTTCAGAGTATCTGGCTCTGTGAGTCTATCGAGATGAAGTTAGGGAACAAGAAGATCGCCTCTGAAGGGTGCCCCCAATCCAAGGAACGTACTGTATGATACGATTGTTCCTCTCTGTTGATTAGAATGAAGAGGAGAGCTGACGAGACTTGAGAGAGGATGTTTTTGCTCCTTTTTATACTTCTAAAGCGGTATCCCGTCGGCATCTTCCTTCCGGCTCAGAGTCCAGCCCTCTCCAGTAAAGGTTTAAGGCGGAACGGCTCATGCAATAATGTACAAATTAGAGCCATCTTGCGTACTCCGTATTTGACGCACGCATTGGCGCTCCTAAAGGCCAACGGCAGCGAGACTAGATGCATGTGACGCCGGACGGGAGGGCCTTACTACAAGCCGATCTAGGACCCCGGATGTTTTGTTCAACGACGTAGTTGCGAGGAGCTGCGCGATGAATGGCAGGCTTGTCTTGGATCGCAATGTGTCATACGCAACATCGCAATATTGGATCGAGCATGCCATTCGAGAGCCCGTGTAAGAAAAAGCGCAATATGTAGCCACTCGGGACTATCCTTGTCCTTACGTTAGGTTTGTAGGTACATAGATAGATACATATATGTAATTGAGAGCCCAAACACGGCAGAAAGTCCCGGGTGGTGCCGGTGTTTACTTGATTCCTATCGAAACACAAAATGTGTAGGCATTATGCACTCTATGTTGCTTGTCCCGACTCCCAAGGCCACCAGATCCCGTGTCTCTCCTCATTAGCTCCCATTGGGTATTTTCTCGTGCCGACCGCCCAGTTGGATTAGGATGACCGGCCTGTTCGGGAAGAAATCTTTCACCTTGTCCATCCCCGAATGATATTTCCCCTCCAAGCGTGGCGCTTAAAATCCTACCTATCTCATAATGGCAGAGTCTAGAGATGGACAATTCATCTATCTCATGACTGTTCCAGATGCGCGTCCCTCCACGCAATCAATCATCCATACGTGACTTCAAGCCCTCTGGCTCGCGGATCTACGTCGAATTCCAGTTCATTTCATACATCTTACATGATTGATCCCATCTCTTTTAGACTGAACTGTCTTCTCCCAAACGCCGCGACGGGGTCTCGAGATAGCCCTGGCCTGCTATGACAACAATGAGGCATCTTATCCACAAGATGTATAGGGGAAGACAAAGCACAATCGAGTGGCAAGTCGGCTACGCAGAATTAAAAAGCATCACTGTTCACACACTTGACAACACACATGACTCTAACCAATGCACGAAAATGAAATGTATAATTACCTAATCTACTGCCACCATGAAAAGCATCTGGCAGCCAGGACTTTGGAGAATGTCAATGACGAACAGGAAATACCTGATATATAGGCCGCTTTCTCCCCAGAATAAGGCGCCACATACCTTCTCTCACCCTCAGCTGTTACCTGAAGCAGCGTCCATTGTGGCAGAACTTGGCGTTCGGAGCACAGCACTCTCGCGGGCAGCAATTACTCGTGCGGCAGCAGAACCCGGCTGAGTAGCAAGGGTGCGGGAACCCGGGCGGGCAAATATCATTGTCTGCTGTAATGGCACCAGCCCTTCCATTCAAGCGCGTGATGGCGATGCCCTCGTCGTTGGCGCGTTGTAGAGGAGGCACTCTACACAGCCGATTTTCACCCCAACGCGCATATCGGCCATTCGCCTTTCCCCGTCTTCATATCAAGGCAAGTTCGCTGTGGTATGCCAAGTGCCATCAAAGTGCGTCAAAGTGCGTCGAAAGATCTGCGGTTATAACAGGGGTTCGACGACGCCACCCGCAAAGAAGATGAATGAAGTAAAGTCCGCGAATCGCACTAAGGTCCTGTCCTATGTATTGCAAAAGAAGAGGGACCGAAGACAAGGACAGTTCATCATCAGCCTCAGATGTACTTACAACGCCAATGGAGTGGCAGTCTTGCTTTGGCTCCTCCTACTGACGCCAATTGCATCCTGGCTGGCCAAGGCCAGAGCCGAATCGCATCTGGCATCAGAAAGATGTTGTCTTAATATGAAGCTGTCAAAAGCCGTCATCCCATTGACAGATGCTAAGAGCTCGCGATAGTGCGACCAATTTCTCGACCTTGACGTTGACGGTTGTCCGCGGTATTAATACTCCGCGAATGTCAAAAAGGCACAGTCGATCATAAGTCCGGAAACGTGATTGCTGGACTGCCGTTTTCCCAAAGCCATGATGATCCATCAAACGGCAGCGGAATTCTTGCTATGATGCAAGTAAGCAGACCATTCGTATGACAGTCCACCCATTCCACGTCCTGTGCGTTTCCTCGCTTCCGTTCTCAACGGATGACAATATCACCAGACGCTCCGCGATTGCCCACATCTTCATACCGCCTCCCGGCTAGTCCCGTCACGGGAGGTCGGCTACATTGCCGCTACGTACCAGGTAGCTCATGCATGCACTCGCACTTGGCAGGTCGAGAACGGGCAAGAGGTTGTGATGCCTTGAGAAGCGACGTCTAGCCTGTAGTCTTTGAGCACCAGCTGAGTGAGGCTGACTGACTTGAGTGTCAGATTGCGGAAGCTTGAGCATGATGGCCTGATGAATCTCTCTCTTCAGCCCAAGCACTCGACGATCTTCAAACGTGGACTGTCTCTTTGATGCCGCAGTGGCGTCTCGTGCGCGGCCTTGTGGGCGTTTTCGCGTCAGCGTCAGCATCAGCAATTGCAGACGATATCCGCGAGCGCCTCACAAATGATCCTTGACAGTTGTGTAAGCGAAGCAGCGCCTGCAGTGATATGCCTGTCGAATCGACCAAATACCGGCCACTCGACGCGACGCTCTGGGCCACGGTGGCCTACCGTGGACGAGGAGAGATTACCGTCGAGCTAGGATCCATTGTGTGCGCTAGAATAGCCCAACGAGGTTTATTCAGTAATTTGCGGAGTGATGGAATTGAGATGAAACTACCTACCTGACATCACGTTTTTCGATCGTCATTGTTTGATGTTTGTATGTACATATCGCTCTGCGCTCGCGGGCCGCGGCTGATGAACCCCGCTCGCCCCGCCTTTATCCCGTACCTAGGTACCTGACCGTTGTCTGCCCATGGGCCATTATTTGCAAAAAACGCCTCGTGAAATCAGATACGTTATTGACACTATAATGGCCTGATAGGCGCTCAGAATACTACGAATTTTCGCTGGTGTGACAAGCTGGACTGTCCTCTAAATCCGGAACAGTAAGTATGTGTCAGTATCGCTGCTGCATTGGCCTAATAAAGTTCCCGAGTCCCCGAGTCCCCGAGTCCCCAAGTCTCATGCTGAAGAATATAGATACCTACTTGCACGACGCGAAAAAACATCACGTATTACGCACGTCTCATCCACGCCATCATCGAGACAAGGCCTTGTCGTATTACAACAGGGCTCCCAATGTGACATAGCTCAAGTTTGCGTTGCATCCCTTTCCCCACGACGAGAAGGAGCCGAGAAAATCCCCCGCAGAAAGAGAGGCGGCTTGGGCAATCATGCCCTGGGACGAGGGGTGTTCAGCGTATCAGAGATCAGTCCTCGTCTGACAAGAGAAGCGATCGGCAGCTCAATGCTCGATGCTGTCACTACGTGCATCTTATTGGGCAGTCCATGGCTCTTGTGGCTGAGAGAGCCGACATATCAGTGATCACAATCGTTCTCGTTATTCTTATTTCAACAGCTGCTTCCATGGCCAAGTGTCTGATGACTCTTTCGTGATGCGTCCATGAGCTTTCTTGTGTTGCACCAAAAAGGCGGGCATACCAGCCACGATATCGGAACTGGAGTTCTGTAAACGTTGCAGCGACATTGACCACTTCTTCGCGTCGTGTGACCAGGGTTGCTGGTGCCACGCATGAAGGGGGATGTGTAGCATGCGGGGTGAGATATGCCGGATGAACAATGGATGTGGCAATGGGAACAGGATTGTTTCCCGAGGAGCCGACCTGCGCAGCCGTGATATCGGAGAAGGCACAACGAAGGATTATCTCTCTTCATCTTTGAGCAGTTGAGTTAGGCTTTGGGCGAGCAGAGGCTTTTGCGTCAAAGTACGAACCGTCGCTCAATGTCTGATCCGTTTAGACCCCGTTCCATTCTCCAAACCCCGAAAGACGGGCAACGACAGCTCGAGCGGCCGCCGCTTCTTTCTCATCACGGTCCACGGACCCTCGGGGGTCGTTCCCATACCAATATTCCGATGCTTCGTGTAACACAGCGCGGCTCTAATGCAAGTCTGAAAGTTCTTGACCATTCAGAACCTAGCTTTCCGCAGTTGTTGTGTTGAATAGAAAACTTCATCATGCCATATCGGCTCGCCATCCCTCCTGCCAACACACGTCCAGCCTTCCGGTCTTTCTTCACGAGTCATCTCCGCATCATGCTGGCGGGTGCGAGACTAGATGTGTTACCGGGAGCGCCAAGGCTCTCGCATAGAAAATGTGTCAGCCACGCAGGGACAATGGTCTGACTTGGTAGACGAAAATCCCCTATTGTACAGGACGTTTCACCTCCATCTTCGTCTAGACCCGGAGAGCTGAATAGTGCTACGGGAGGGAAGAAGATTCATTGCGAGGCTTTGATGGGCAGGAAGAGGCATGAGCGAGTGCCGACAGAACCCGTCTGCGCGTGGTAGGTTGCTAAACTGCGTGGTATTTTGGGAGCGAGGGTGTTGAAAGAAGCGTGGCTAACTGCCAGTGGCAGTCTTCTTGCTCGTAGTGCTTACTTCGTGTCTAGGAAGTGAGGAACGCATTGGATCGCCAGAGTTTCGGAAAAGTATCCAGCAGTATCTGGCAGCATATTCTCTACACCCAATTTACATACTACGGAGTACTATAGAACACGCAAGTTCAGCGTTAGCTCTAGCCTTCATATTGCGAACCCATTGCGATACTTACAATGTACCGCAACTGCTGCGGCTTGCCCAACCTTGACATCGTCATCAACTCGTACCCAACAGAAATGAACAGGAAGAAAACCTACCTTGTCTAGTGATACAGAGATTGTCAAGGGACAGCTGGTAAGTATCGCTTGATTCGCTTTCCCCCTGTAAGAAACATACCCTCCAAGTAAGCAGCATTGAGATCCAAGAAGGTAATCAAGACAAAAGGATCCTCCCGAACCAGTTCATCAAGTATAATAAGATCCTACCCAAGCCCGTCTACGTCCTCCATTCGCCCCTTTCTCTTCTTTCCCATCATCACCCAGCGCAATTCATCACACAGTACGTTCATCCACCTCAGTCATCCTCCATCAAGACAGCCCTTCGTTTCCTAACCACATCTAGATACCAGACACACATAAAAGACAGTCTCCTTCGACGTTTCAACATCCAACATGAAGTTCCAGCTCGGCTTCCTCCTTGTCGGCCTCGTCGCTGCCGCCGAGTTGCCCACTCTCCAACTCGCCAACGAAGATGGCATCAAGCGCCCCGCAGGCAAGGGCGGTGCCAACATAGAAGCTTTTTGCCCACCCTCGTTCCCGCGATATTGCCCCGTTGGCGGGTTTTGCTGCCGCACGAGCAAGTGTTGCCCGCGTTCGTGCTGCCTGGAGAGTGCTACGTACTGCTACAAGGGAAACTGCTACCGCTAAGGGGAGAGCGGAAGGCTGAAGCATGCAGCGCATTTGGGTAGGAGGAGTCGGCAGTTCATGATGCACTTTCACTCTTTTTGCGGCCCTCCGATGCCCTGGCTGTGAGATATTTGATCTGAGATGGGCAAGATATGGCGGAAGTGCCTAAATACATTCTTTTTTCTTGTGGGTTGTGCTACGCCGCTACGTGTCTAATGTCGTGTTTCTGTACGTAGATACGCAGGAAGACTCAAGAGGCTGACTGGCTGATTCATATACAAGTGAGCGGCTCATGGATTTGTGACCGAACTGACATTGATCTTTCTTCTTGATTGTTCGAGTCTCGAAAAGATCTCCCGTGATGATGTCTCATGACCGGAACGCTCCTATTCGTTCGTGCGGTTTCTGTCGTAGCTCAGAGCTGTCGCTTGGGGCGCCACCTCGTCGTCCTTTTGTGGAAAGACAAGGTAATCAACAGCTCTCAGGTACTTTATGTCGATGTCCAGTGTCCGATTTCTGATGTCCGCCTTTCTTGTCCAGGCTTCTAATGCCCGAGACTTGATGTTCGACCAAGATCTTGCTGGGCAGTTTCACTGTCCCACTCTTGATGCCCGGACCCTTGATTGAAGTTCAAAGACCCAGCGCCGACTCCAAAGGCCGAGCCGAATCTAAGCCCAGAGTCCCATGTCGAAGCCCGCGGTCAAGCTCAAGTCCAAGTCCAAATCCAAGTGTCCACCCCCAAGGCCACCCCTGAGGCCACCTCAAGAACCAGGTTCAATCCAAAGTCCAAGTCACCCTCCAGCCTCCAACCCCAAGAGCTCTTCACCCCCTTCAAATATCCCAAAACACCAACCCCAGAGCCACCAGCCCCGGCGTCATCTGCACGACCCAAATCTTCCTCGAGGACGTCGCGCCCCCATACATCCCCGCCCCGACAACCGCCAAACAGAAGAACAGTCGAATCTGCCTCGCAAACTCGGCCACCGGATGTCCCATTCCCCAAAACAACCCCGCTGCCAGCACCCCATTATACAATCCCTGATTCGCAGCCATAACCTTGGTCTGTTCCGCAAACTCGGCCGTGAGGCGAAAGGTCTTGCGCCCGCGGGGTTTCGTCCAGAAAAACATTTCTAGAGCCATGATGTAGACGTGGAGGGAGGCGAGGAGACCTGTAGCCGTGAGGGAGAGGAATGCCATTTTTTTTTTTTTCGTGATCACTCGTATGTTGTGTGCTGTGTACTTCGAGGTAGACGAGTTTCGGAAGGGCTTGTCGGAAGACGATAGATGAGTAGGTATGCCGAGTGAGCAGGCCAAAAGAGGTACCTATGTAGAAGGGGGTTTGTTCTTTTGTTCAGAGAGGAGGTCAAGTGTCAGAGGGGACGAGGCCGGATGAGGAGAGCAGAGGATTATAATTGTGTGAGCATTGAGGAGACAATCAACTTTCTCGTGGCTCGTGAGTCGTAGCTATGTCCGGAAACTTACAAGCGCGGTCGTTAACTGTGGGTTAAGTCCACACGCCGGTTGAATACCTAGGTAGGTTCCTGGGTATGTACATACTCCGTACAATGGGCAGCAAAGCCGGCACCCAATCAAATGCCCGGCATAGAAGCCGATTTGCACTTCACGGCAATTGAGCCGACATCACCGCCGGCCGGCACAGCAGTGGCATTTGTCGCTGAGCTGGAGTTTGCAATTCATCAGCATCATGAAGTCCAATTTCCAAACATAGGGTTTGTTCACCGTGAAAAAGAATGGCCCGCCGCCCGACATTCCCGCACCACGACAATTTCCGCGGATGCAACGGCAGAATTCACATGCAATAGCCTAAATACCATATTTCCATTGAATCTACTCCGTAAGGGGCACGTACCAATCAGCTTATGCATAAATATGTGCTTGTTGATGGCACTCTGCCTTAGGTACCTATGTACCCGTCGGCGGTTTGGTAAGAAACCCCCCCGCCGCGCATGGCGTCAGAGACGTCGAGACAAAAAAACGGCAATGCTTGATGACTACCTATGTATTGTGTATGTACAAAGCACATCAAAAGTCTTGTTGAGCATCATTCAGCAGGTTGACGTTTTCTTGTACGTATGAGAGCGTGTCAACCTGACTCCTTGCTGCTTCTTTGCGCTACATACATACATGTGGTCAATGTCTCGTCTTGATGTTTGACGTTTCAATGCTAATAAGCAGACCACCACGTGGCACACATGCCCTACACGCGGATATTGTCCCAAAAACACAGCCGTTATGAACCTATTTATATAGCTGTTTCTCAATAAGGGAGGTAGCTATAGTCTATAGATCATGCTAAACACGCTTACCAAAACAAGAGAGCTCATCAGTTCATTCGAATTTCGAACCCCCCGAGCATCAGAAAAGCAACTACATGGCCTTAGACTTCGCCATGCAATAAAAACACCAATGATACTTCTTCTGGGTATTGTGCCATGGCCATAGCCACAGGCGATCACCACATCTTCTGCCAGTCTTTGCACATGCCGAAAAAGGTGCGACAGAATTTACCATACTCGACAATCACATTTGTGTGATGCCATGAACCCATGGCAATGTGGGCAAGTCTCGCATCCGGATGATTCCATGACTTTTCTCCCATTCTACTGCGGCTTCCACGGACTGGACTGCACGTTTACATGTGAGCATGCGCCTACGTGGCTCAGAGACTTTGAGGATACAACTCACCTGAATCCGGTAATGGGCAATATCAAGACATCTCCCGCCAGTTTTGCTTTTCCGTCATCGTTTAACCCCGTCACAGCATTCCACCTCAGGCCTTGGTGTTGTTCCAGCCATCTGCTGGTCGCTTCTGTAACTGCAGCCGGTCCAGTGCGCGTGAGCGGATCGTAGTGCAGCTGGGAGACATTCCCGCTTGTTGTATTCAGTGCTGCATCCTTTGCTGCCGCTGCTTTCTGTGCAAGCTGGTCCATAAAGAATTGGAGAATCGGGTGTTTGGGAGCAGATGCCAATGCCCAGTTTGTTAACTGAACAGCATATGTATAACCGTAACGCCAGTGCGTATCTGTCTCGGGATCCGTATCGCATTCAATACCCCAGATTGCCCGAACCGGACGAGCCTCTTCAGATACCCTTTGCAGTCGATTGAGTCGCACCTGGTTCAAGCCATAGCTCTTGCCCGTCAAATCGTCCGTCCACTCGGCAATATCAGACGGCTGGATCCAGGTGGATGGATGTCGAAGCAGCTTCGTATCAATGTCGCCGTACTGTGCTCGGTTAGCCATCGGCAGAAATGGCATGCGACGGGCGTTTTGTGACGTACTATTCCACCAAACCATTTGCAGACAATGATGCGAAAGATGTCGACCTGCTCCACCGGCGAGAAGACCTGAGCGAAGTCCTTTGCGAAGTCCTTTTCGTATTTGTTGACCAACGCTGACACACCCTCGTCATCCCAGAGGAAATACGCCATGGGGCTATAAGCAGGTGCCGGAGCCATCGAGTGGCTCAGCCACTGCTCGACGTAGGACACAATGTCTTCCTTGGTGCCGTTCAGGCGAGCGGTGTTCCATTTTTGGTGGACAAGCAACGGAATTCTGGACAAAGGAATGTTGCGCTCGGGGTGAGAACGTATGACGCTGGAGGCCAATTCGACTGCTTCGAGAATGGTAGCGGGTGGAGTTTGGCCTTTTGGTAGCCATTGCGGAGGAATGAACCAGGCTGGTAGGGGCCATACGTTAGATCAACGTCCATAGTCGCACAGCCAGCAGTCGGGAACAGGGTGGAGAGCTCACCGCCTCCTCGGCCTTTGAAGTTATGTATATACTTGTACGCAAGAGGAAATCGTGTACGCAAGGTCTCTTCATCGACGAAGCGTTGAGGCGCGGGCCGATGATGGACCAGCGAAAACCATGCAATGACGGACAAAAGAACGGCGCATGTAAGCAGGTGGCGGGGTCGGAAACACAGCGCTCGTCGGGGTATCATTCTTCCTATTCGGGCGTGAAGTCTGGATGTCAGATGAACACCGGAATGATTCATGCAAGGAGCGCTCTGCCTGATCTCATCGTGAAGAGCCCAGCTCGCTCCATGAAGATTGAAGCCACGGGTCCTGAGGAAACAAGGCGCGGGCAAAACATTTCCAAAACGCGCGGATCGTTAAAATGCCTGTTGCAACGGCACCTCTGTGCGGCACCTTCAATGAGCGGTCTCCCCTATTTTTTGTGCAGAAATGTGCGCAGACCAATTGGAAGGGGAAAGAAGCGATGCTTCATTTATCTTCCCCATAATAAAATCGGCGTCATTCCCCAGCGGTACCTGCCCAGATCAGGACATGCCCAGGGAAGGTGCGTTTCATAAACGCTGCCTCTGTTCACACCCGTGGCCAATGAAGGCTTCCTAAAAATCTCTGCCGATTGGCTCCACTCTGCGATCATGCAAATCGCTGAACACGATTTAGTGACTTCCTTTCGCTGTAAATGAATGAGTCCCCTGTCACCGGGAGGCACAGATTACGATGGTAGCTGGCATCCTGCTCAACGAACGGAAAGAGGCTGTGGCCTCTTAGGTCATGAAGAAAAAGAAGCGTGCATAGCCCGGAGGACATGCCTGTAAGTTGTACATAGTTTGAGGATGCAGGGCTGAAGTTATTGAACCTTGGGTTGCTGAACTAGAATAAACTTGTCCACCTACCTAATCATTTCTGGCTTGGTAGGTATGTACCAGGACGTCGCATTATTCTTCACCGCTACATACGGAGTACAACTGCTGACGGACAGTCTTCAACTTTAAAGCAGAGTGAAACATCATGATGACCGCGGCGGGGTTTGTCTGAGAATTAGAAAGGCTTGCGCTAGCTCAGAAAGTACATAGATCTTCGCTATAGAATCCAAGCTAACTCTCTTACCATAGTCTTTGTTGTTGTTGTTGTTGTTGTTATATTTTACACCGCTGCGTCCCAGTTTTGGGCATACTAGGGTGTGCAGGGCTAATCCCAGGGTCTTCTAAATACAAGCCAGTTTTCCCCAAAGAATATCCTACATCTCGGTCGCCAAAGGCAGTTGTTTTCGGTGTGGGTTCAGGCGTCAGCG
>SRPX01000488.1:0-19355 GCA_018360215.1 Claviceps spartinae
TGTACATAATATTCCCACTTTCCACAGTTTGGGAAACTTAGCTCTTCAGTCAAAAAGAAAGTTCCATTTTGCCCCCCCAATTGCTTAACAGAACACATACATTTACACGCTTCCGCGATTTCTCGTGCTCACGACAATCCTGCCACGTAGGATCCTTCCTTTCGCATGGACTTGAAATTTTGAAGTGGCTTGGTTTTGGAGCATCTCAGGCACTTCCGATACTCAACACTGTAAGCGGGTGGTGGCATACGTGGGCCTTCAGGTCGGTGAGGGCCATCTGGGACTGACTGGCCCGTAGTACCTGAAGCCATTTTGGTGTACCAAGATGCTGTTCTTCTTCTATTTCATATCCTTCGTGATATTGATCGCTTGGTTATAATATGCAGAAAGTTTTGGATGAAACTGGACAACAAAAGCATGAACAGATACATACCGATATTCGCAATAGAACAGGTACTCTACCTGTGCCTTCGACGACGCTGCGGGGCGCACCTTCCGTATTTGCGTCTCGGAAATTCTGGCACTGCATACCGGTATTCGCAAGAGATTCTTGCCCTTTTGCGGCCTTGCCTTAAGCGACTCTCCGGAGGCGCACCTTCCCTGTTCGCCTCAGCATTTCTGGCACCGTCGACAGTCAGACCCAGAATCGGCTTGTGGCACGCTTGGCTCTTCAGATCGGTGAGCATCATCTGGAGGCGGCTGGCCCGTGCAAGTTGAGGCCGTCTTGGTGCAATGAGATGCTAATCGCGGATAGTGTTGATCGACGACGATGGCTACGTATCTGTTGATCCGACGGGGGACCTTCGGTGACACTCTTGGGACCCTCCGGTGAGAATCATCTGGGGGCGGTTGCCCCGTGGCTGAGGCCATCTCGGTGGATGAGATGCTAGTTCTGGATAGTATTGATGGCTATCTTTTGAATCTCGATCGATCGGGGGATGAGTATATATATAACAGGGTCGTGGTGTTTTGCTTGAATAAAAAGACTCCCCTCGCCTTGCCTTCGGCGACCCCTCTGGGAGCCCTCTGGGAGCCCTCCGGGGGCCCTCCGGGGGCGCTGCCGCGGGCCCTTCTGACATCGCTCACGTGCAATCTGAATTTCAGTGACCAATCAGAGTAGACTTGGTGGCCAATGAGAGGGTGACTCTGCGACACAAGTCATAGTGGGGTAGAGTACGCCAATAGTTTCGCGATTTGTCGCGTCACAATCAGCATAAAGACGACGTGCAGCGTGCTAAGTCACGATTTACCACTTTACGCGCTTACGCGTCTTGGACTCCTGGTCTGGTAGGCGAAATCTCATCCTCAAACTCGTCTTCAACGTCACTGGCGGCACCCTTGCTGGCGAGCCTCTCTTCACCGCGACAGTGCGTGCTCTACTGACCATTGCAACGACTAATTCATATCTTTATCTTTAAGACAAGCCCTAGTCATGGACGCTTTCATGCTTGAAGATGAAGGTGTTCGCGATCGCATCCGCCAGGCAGAGGACTTCCTGGATCCTAGTACGATTCCCTCATGGCACGCATCTTCCTGTGTTTGGTTTTGCTAACAGTCAGCTTTAGGTGATCCTCACGCACGCAGCTATAGATCGGACATTATCCTAATGCTTCAGAAAAATCAGCGGCGCTTGACTGTTGATTTGGATCTTGTTCGCGATCATAGTAGTGATCTTGCGAAAGGCATTCTCGATGAGCCTTTTGACTTTTCCCTAGCCTTCAACCATGCCTTGAAAAAGATCATTGAAACCATCCCTCAAGCACGGCCGGATCAGACCGCCAGAGACACCTTGTATTACTGTGCCTGGGCTGGCAATTTTGGTCTCAACGCGTGTAATCCCCGAACCCTATCGTCCCAACATCTCAATCACATGGTATCCCTGGAGGGCATTGTTACAAGATGTTCATTGATACGGCCCAAAGTCGTTCGCAGTGTGCATTTCAACGAAAAGCGACAAAAGTTCCAATTTAGAGAGTATCAGGATCAGACAATGACTAATGGAGTCACCACATCCAGTGTTTATCCGAGGGAGGATGATGAAGGCAATCCTCTGGTGACTGAGTATGGATTCTGCACCTTCCGTGATCATCAGACCGTATCAATTCAGGAGATGCCAGAGCGGGCACCTGCTGGTCAGCTTCCCCGTGGTGTCGACATCATTCTAGATGATGATTTGGTTGATCGAGTCAAACCAGGCGATCGGGTCCAGATCGTTGGAATATTTCGAACTTTGGGCAATCGAAACACCAACCACAACAGTGCCTTGTTCAAAACAACTATCCTTGCCAACAACGTCGTTTTATTGTCTTCTAATTCAGGCGGCGGGATAGCGACTGGCACCATCACGGACACCGACATCAGGAATATCAACAAAGTTGCGAAGAAAAAAAATCTTCTTGAGCTCCTTTCCCAATCACTTGCGCCCAGCATCTATGGTCACGATTATATCAAGAAAGCTGTCCTTCTCATGCTTTTAGGGGGCATGGAGAAGAATCTCGAAAATGGCACGCATCTGAGAGGCGACATTAATATTCTCATGGTTGGAGATCCTTCAACAGCCAAGTCTCAGCTGCTGCGATTTGTTCTCAATACAGCACCACTAGCTATCGCCACCACAGGTCGTGGGTCTTCGGGGGTTGGCTTGACTGCTGCTGTCACAACAGACAAGGAAACGGGAGAGCGAAGACTAGAGGCTGGTGCCATGGTCATGGCCGATCGCGGGGTTGTATGCATTGATGAATTTGACAAGATGTCCGATGTGGATCGTGTGGCTATTCACGAGGTCATGGAGCAGCAAACAGTCACCATTGCCAAAGCCGGAATTCATACCTCCTTGAATGCTCGCTGCTCTGTCGTAGCTGCTGCGAATCCTATATTCGGCCAGTACGATCCGCACAAGGACCCGCACAAAAATATAGCGCTTCCCGACTCTTTATTATCACGTTTTGACCTCCTTTTCGTGGTTACGGACGATATAGAAGATACGAGGGATCGTCAAGTATCGGAGCATATACTGCGCATGCACAGGTATCGTACTGCCGGCACTGAGGAGGGGGCTCCGGTTCGAGAATCGGCGTCACGGACTCTTGGCGTGTCAGCTGATACCCAGGTCGGAGCGCAACATCCTGTCGAGGTGTATGAGAAATATGACGCCATGCTTCACGCTGGTGTGACACGTACTTCTGGCCGAGGCTCGAACAGGAAGCCTGAGATTCTGAGCATGCCCTTCATGAAGAAATATATCCAATATGCGAAGACAAGAGTCAAGCCTGTCTTAACGCAGGACGCGTCCGATCGTATCGCTGAAATATACGTAGGATTGCGAAACGATGAGATGGAGGGTAATCAAAGGAGAACCAGTCCCTTGACAGTTCGCACACTGGAGACCATCATTCGACTCGCCACTGCACATGCCAAAGCACGTCTGTCGAGCAGAGTCGAGGAGCCAGATGCAGTTGCTGCGGAAGCCATTCTCCGATTCGCTTTGTTCAAAGAAGTCGTGGAAGATGAGAATAGGAAGAAGAGGCGCAGAACTCGCACCGTAGATTTTGTCTCATCCAGTGAAGACGATTCTGGTACCGATGGTGGACTTGAAGATAAAGAAGATGCAACTAACGGGACTCGGACTGTAAGAGCGACAACTCGGCTATCACAGAAAACTGCACGCTCATGGTCTGCAAGGTACGCAAAGTCTACTGACATGGATGTGTCTCCTGGCGGAAACTTGAACACTCAAGATGACACCGCGTCTCATTTTCCAAACCGCCAATTCCGCCACAACACCCGGTCAGCAAGCAGCATCTCTCGATCGCAAACTTCCTTCGCTTCATCGATACCGGCGTCGCAATTGCCTTTACAGACGCAGGACGAAAATCAGATTGGGCAAGACCTTGCCACTGAGGCTGGAGCCTTGGCGCTCGACGACACAGCTCATATAAAACCACAACGTTTGGCGCTTTTCAGAACTGCGCTAGGTCAGCTCCTGCATACAAACCTTTTCGAGGATGATGCCGCAACCCTTGACTCTGTTATCTCGGCTGTCAATCGAAGGATTTCGAGTGGCGATGGTGGTTTGTTCGACCGCCAAGAGGCTATCAAAGCCCTGAAGAGATTGGAGGACGCCAACCATATCATGTAAGTGATCTTGATTATCACACCGACTGGTTCAGGGCCAATGACAGGACTTGCCACTTCGTACTATCGTGCAACCCATGATTCCTTCATCCATATGTCGCTGCCTTCCCCAATTGGTCTTCCCGCTTCAACAAGTGCTGACAGAGGTCCACATAGGTTCGCGGATGGTGAGCTTGTCTACAAAATATAGCTGCTGTGCGATGGACAGAGCACGGGAGAATCGTCACATAGAGGCTTTAGAATCTTTCCAAGTCGCGCGTTTCGACATGCATCTGCTAATCCCATGTTACGTGCATCTCGTTACAAAGACAAAGGTAACAGCTAGGCGCCGCGTACATTTATCTTAGAAAAATCATGAAAGAATAGATGTGTACATCTGACGCTCTCTGATTGTCGTCTTTGAGCCAAGTGACAAACAGTGGCTCAAGAATGGAAACATGTCGTACCTCTCCAACTTGCTCTACTCTGATACTCTGAACCCCCCTTCCATCATTAGCAACTCAAATGGCGATCTCATTGATCGCAGTACCCAGCCATGGTAACAGTTGCTGATGAGTACATAAGCGGCTGTACAGTATGTCATGCTTAATGTGCCGATCTGCCGCTGCGCTGTGCTGTGCTGAAACAAGTCTTGCTCCGCTTATGCACCTATGCAAATTTTCGTTGGAATTCATGCAGCCGCTCCAAAACCTGTTTCCCATTCCAGGTCTCGACACTATCAAGGCCGGTTTGGAGATTCGGCATTCCGACTTGCTCGATTGCGAAACTCGCTGCAACCGATGCCCAGGCCACAGCATCCTCCAACTTCTCCCCGCGAGCCAGAGCTAGGGAAAGTCCCCCGAGAAAGGCATTGCCACCACCTGTGGCATCCACGACTTTCAGATTGTCCTGGTGATAGGCTGAAACCCATTTTTTATTACCAAGGTCAACTTCAATTTTCTCTCGAGCAACTGCACCGTCCTCATCTTGTAGGAGACCTGCGGAGACTGCTTCCATATCTGTATCGGATTGCAGGCTGCCGTGTATACATCCCCTGTCCTGCTTGGCCAGGATACCAGATATCTGTCGGCATTTCTTGCCACCATGTTTAGCGATGTAGCAACCTCTTTCGGCCGCTCGAACCACAAGAGCGTAAGACTGTAAGGGCATACTGGCTAGTAGTTGCTCACATGCCCGTTCGATGCTGCGTGCTGATACTTCTCCGGTCTCGAGGTCAAGACCATCGCCACCCATAAGGCCTGCTAATTCAGAGTGGTTGGGGCTGCAGATGTCCACAAGTCGAAGAGCATTAGTGAAATTTGAAAGCTCTTTAGACACGCACAGGTCCGGCACCGGCTCCCATATGAACATGGGTCTATGGCTGATTCCGCTCCATGTTGTGGCAGCTTTACGGCGTGCCATGATGTCCGTGATCAACTCCTGGCAGCGAGTGGCCGAGCAAATCAGGTGAAACGATTTAGAGAGAAGGAGGTCCGACGTGAGGTCATCTGCTGTGAGTCGCCGTTTCGCTGTCTGATATTGGAAAGTTCGCCGATCGGCTGGCCCCGCGTAGCAGTTCAATCCCCTCGTTGTAAGGCGACCATTCCTCTCGAATCACGGCTGCGGTACTCCAACGGTCGATTGCTTCGGAACTGTGATCTGGAAAGTCTGACCCTTTGTCTACCACCCATCCTATTGAGCGAGATAGAGGGGGAGGGGAAAACAACCGCGCTCCGAGCACAGCATACGTGCCTGCACCTCTCAGGACGTTGAAAACTGGTGTTGTAGGAGGCTTGAATTCTATATCATCTACTCCGTAATGGACCACGTCAGTTTCTTATCCACATTTGAAACCACCAGATATTCAACACGATATCTCCTCGTAACTGCTAGGCTTGTTCGAAGAGGAGATTGCCCACGTTGCATGTCGGCCATTTCAGTGCGGACTGACTGTTCTTCCAGATGGCAGCGCTGCCGAGAGCTCACCTATGATGACCATTCCGAGCGTAACAAAATCCATCTTGACTCGCATGCACTACCTTTCTGTGTGATGTAATTGTAGGCTCGTTGTTGTTGTCGCTATTGGCCCTCATATTTTCTCCATGAATACCTTGAGCAGCGCTTTATGAGCTTTCAGGGCATGCTTGTGATGCAATGTAGTGTACGTTATATGTAAATTGAGCGAGATCGGTGGCTACCTACATTAGGTACGTAGTACGGAGGAGTGCACAAAACCACCACAAAAAAATGAGAGGTATGTACCTAGGTACCACGCCTCAAGAATTTTGCCAACTGCCTCAACGCTTTACCCGATTTGGAAGTGGAAGTACGGAGTGATTCACTATGTAACAAAACAAAATCATTTGTACTGTTGAGAAGTAAGCCATGCTCGGTGCTGGGAGCCGCATCACGTGACGGCGTTACCAGCCAGACGCACATATTTTCCACCTTCTCACTCCTCGAGTGACCTAGCTCTTTAGTCAAATATAACCACCATTATGCCCCCCAAATTGCTCAATATGTACTCTAATTATTACCTTAAAGTTACGGCAGCGGAAGTTACGGCGCCCGACAGGGATACCCCAGAATGGCGCTGTGAGAAACGTATAACCACCCGTTCCGCCCAAAAGGTCAAGTGACCAAGTTGCACGTCTGCAGCTTGATCAAGGTTATATAGTGCATTGTCACAGCTGCACAGACGGCACTGTACAGACCGTGACAGGCGCCACCCAGATGTACGGAGTATACTTATTACATACTACCTACGTAGGTACGTACCTATGTATGTACATCCCATTAACGTCGGAGAGGCTCACTTCATGTCGCGGGCCCACATCCCGAGTGGCCAAAACCACCACATGTGTTGAGCAAATTGGGGGGCAAAATGGAATATTTATTTTGACTAAATAAAGAGCTAGGTTACCCAAGAAGTGGGAAAGTGAAAATATGTGCACGTTCGGCTGGTACGGCCGTCACGTGATGCGGCTCCCAGCACAGCATGGCTTAATTCTCAATACACCCGATAATTATTCATACCACCCACCACCTAATAAATCCTAACCTCAACACCTAATCCTAACCATCCCAATTCCATTGGCTAACACCTAATCCTAACCACTAACCACTACCCCTAACCCCCCTAATCCCTAAAAAACTTCCTCATCATGTGAATTCACAACTAATTTCGAGTAGGTGGTATGAATAGAAATTAGAATTATCGGGTGGTGGAAATAACAATACTCTAAGTGACAGTGTACTTCTATTCACGATCTACATACGTATCATACGTAGCTACATATGTACATAACATTATTCATATTAATTACTCTAGATAGGCGAACCTAATATTAAGTATCTAGGTAGTACATCTTGTTACATAAGCCGCAAACACGAAAAGTGTGCTGCGTTGTCAGAGGCATTAGGATAGTGGCAAAGGCATGTGATGCGCACCTCGTGTAGGAGTGGCAAAGCATGTAAGGCATACGTATCTGAGTGGTGAGACATGCGATGTGCGCAGAAGCATGTGCACACGGAAAGGATATCTAGCGATGGCCGCTCACATAGTTTGGTGAGAGGCCAGAGATCGAAACCGTCACCATCAGACCCCTAGCTTGTAGTCCAATACTATCTGGCAGACTCTTGAGCATACCTTCACTCCGTGCAGACCCTTTACACCCTGACATGCGTCCCGACGACACAATTTCTCCAGTTTTGCCTTACCAGAAAATAGAGGAGAGGACGGTGGATGCAACAGGCAGCAAAGGTCCTCACAAGACCTCAACTGCACCCAAAGACGACGATCGACGGTAAAGACTCAAAAGACAGCAGTCCTCCCTGGACTACTACAAGACCTGACAACTAGAACTGAAGAACTCAACTCGCATAACCTCACTACCTACAAACTGAGCAAGAGGGTGAACAGTTTTATATGGCCAAAGCCTCTCGTGCGATGCCGGACAATCTCGTTAAGGGAGAACGCACGTCTGGTTGGTCCAGCGCAGGGCCTGGTGACCCACAGAACTCTGGCAACCATCTTAGAACCTTCTGGCCCACCGGATCGCATACCAACCAAGAAGAGACGCTGACGTCCGACAACCAAGATGCAACCCGACTAAACATTACCATCGTGAATGAAGGCACAAACTCGTCCCACCATTTCTCCCACCATCGTAGATGGTGCTCCGCACTGACGTGAACAGAGCAGTAACGCGCACAATGTTCAACGCCTTCGTTTTCTTGATTATCTCAACAACAAGAGTAAACATGATTTCGCTGGGAGTCGAGACGCAGATTTAAATGGCCTTAGATTATCCTGAAACAACCCCGACAGCCAACATCGCGACAGTTGGGCGGTAATTTAATGTGCCGCACAAAATCAGATCAAAGCGACCGCATTTTGTCACCATGAGCACTACAGATAGTGACGCGGAACCGAATCCTAGAAAGCCCACGCAATTTGGGCCACCTGTGTCCTTTGATAGACACCTGAGTCCCTTTCTAACTCTGAAAATGTTGTTGTAACTGGCTTGTCTCACAATTATCTCGACTGCGGCGCACATACTCTTCCCTCTCCTTGAAAAAGTCCCTCTCTACTATGTACCACTTAGTGGACAGACGAAGAAATAAATCAAGTGGCTGCGAGTCGTGCAGTTACTTGCCCATGGTAAGGTTCGCCAGTGCGCTGGGCACATTAGTCTTGCTAACTTTAATTCTTGTTTGAAACAAAGTCGAGACGACGGGATGGATGATGGGAATCCTGGTAGGAAGATGAGCGAGCCATTGCCTCTATTCCCACCAGGGCTGTTAACAGTAGGACCAATGTTTTCAAGGTCTGACGTTGCGACAGTGCATTGCGTTTACGCAATCTAGATAGAGCTTCTGGTTATTGGCTGCCCTTTCCGATTTGATCATTTTGTTGCTGTACGCATTTGGAACGTATTGCACCCACAGAGAATCGGGCGAGTGGAGCTCTAGGCTTCGTGATCAGAAGTTGACCTTTTTTTTGGCATCGACTAGGTATGCATCTACTAAGCGATGATCGCAGCGGGTGGAATGCATCTTGTCTCTCTGTATCTTTCTTCACGGTTGGTTATTCTATTCCAGATAATCACTTTTGTGTTAACACCGAACATGAATCTGCTTGAGGCCAATCTCACTGCCAGACCACAAGAGCAGCAAGCCATCCGTAATCACTACCGGTAGCGTCTTTGATGGAAAGTCGCATCTGACTTGGGAAGCACATCACCTGTCCCGAGTTACGAGTCGACTGCCTAGGCCTAGGAGTCCACCACCTCCCCTTATGTCAACTGCCTGCACACAACAGAGGATTCTGGCAGCTTTATATGAAGACCAAATTTCCTTTCGCCAATCTTCCAGACCGGCAAGAGACTCGGCTCAGGTGATTCATGCTACCTCTACTGAAGTTCGATTAACACCATTATCTCGAAAGCTTGGCACATATTCGGCGTTGTCCAACTCTGATGAGAATTTGCAGCGGGAGCAACATTCTCTCGATGGTAGAAAGCAAACTCGTCTAGTTCAACTGGCTGAGACTTTTCATGGCAACACATGCATGGGTGTCAAGGACGATCGTGGGTCCGTGACGGCGTGACCACGTGATTACTAAACCAGACGGCAATGACAACCTTTTGGCTCACGCTCGGAAACGTGAAATTGTTTCTGATGATTCAAGATATGACGAAGAGCACGGTGTGGCGTATGACAGTCCAAGATTGCAGGAACGGGCTGATGCGCAACCGAACATTCTTCCATTGCATACAGCTGCCGACCTCAGAGACGCGACTTAAGCAACAGAGACAACATGATTCTGCCTGAATTGAGTAATAAACTGAGGGAAGTTGACATCAGTCATGATGTTGCGGACGCTGGCACGGTGCAAGGGAACTCAGACGTCTTGGAGCCGACTTAATAGTCATTATATGCAGCTGAGCGATGTTATCTGTTGCAGATCGTATGGGGGGGAACTCGAAAGAGCCATTTCGCCGATGCTGGCAGGAGGGCGCAGAAGATTTGCCATCTGGAACTGAAAGGTCAATCGACGAAAGGTCAGTTCTAAACAGGGACGGAACTACTGACAACGTGCTTGGATTGATAAGTTGACCTTACCTGCTATTGAGAGGACGTATCATTGGTGGGATTTGACTCGGGTGACGGGTCAGATAATTGACCTTTTTGTCTTCTCACTGATCATGATGCTGTAATGACTCTACAACTGCAGTACGTGGCACCACCGTAACCGATGTTCTGTAGTTCTTTCAGCGACCCGAGCCTGCATAACTTGTATACGTGGCCCAGGACTTTGTTGTTACAGCACCGAGAGTGTCTGCCGTCCATTGTGCCTCCCGCAAGGCCTGGATACGGCACAGGTGTCGCATGGTGGGCCGGCCATGAGGACAGTTCCAGGGTTTATCCAGTTCCCCCATGTGCCTGATGATAGTAGACATTTGACTGGTAGTTAGAGCTTTGCCAATCATGATGCTGCTGCGACAAGCTCTCATTGCAAGCATTTTGCGGACAGCTGAAGGTCGAGGGATGTAATTCGACCCTACAGGCTCGTCTGCGAGAAGGGAGATAAGATCTTCAAGGTCCTTCACTGTAAAGGTTGATTCGCGACTCAAAGGCAATGCAAGCAGCTGACATCGACTTCCCACCGGGGCGGTACCCGTAACATCGACCTGGACCTGAAATCCGTTTGCCTCTAATGCTTGCACATTCTGAAGTACAATTTCTTCTTCTAAAGCGGTCAACACCAGCGTTTTTGGATGTACCAACCGCTGTGATTGCACCACCGTATTGGCCTGTAACTTTTCGAAGTTGAACTTCTCATCCGACGCATGCTGGTCAATAATCAGAAGCTCGTCTTGACTATCATTTGCCATCTGGAAGATGCTTGTAGATCGCGGTCGTAGTGCTATGATGAATCCGAGATTGAATTGACCGACAACCCTCATCCTTGCAAAATCATTTTTAGATATCATCAGAGACAATTTGGACTCGGCATCGAAAGCACCAAATTCTGTAAGGCATGGACCGGAGTCACCTGCGAAGTTTCGGGTATAATCTTGCCCCCAGGAATGCGATAGGCGGGCTATCTCATCATCAGTCGCGTAAATAACCTGCAAAATTTGTGCGTTTGCGAAGCTTCCCTTTTTCGCCTCGTTCGTCGTACCCGCTTTGGTAATTGTCGCTCGACTGGAAAAATTCCTGTCATCCTTGTCTCGTGCTTCATCCATCCGGCTTATTCTTGCGTTAGAAATAGTGTCAATCTGCTGTTGCTTTCGGTCACAGAGTCCTGATCTCTGACTCTGAATAGGTTGTCTCTTTATTCCGCTCCCTTCTGCAGAGCTTTGTGGAGTAATCGAAGTGGTGAGCCCGTTCAGTACTTTGTACTTAGAAATATGGCCATCGTCAGTCGGTTCCAGAGGACTGCCAATTACAGGAGGCGTGATTTTCATGGTGGAATTTTTGCCCAAATATACTTCTACATCAACACAAGTGCGAGACGTTTTGGCACTGGGTATCGTTGAAACTCGCTTTGAAGGAGGCGATGAGAGGACCTCTTCGTGTGAAGTTTCCACGTCGCTATCTGTACAGGAGCTTTTACGTAACAGCTCCTTCGTACTGTTCAGTCCAAGACGATCATATTGTCGTGTGCTTGCCTCTGAGCTGATAGGTTCGGCACCTGAAACATGGCATGTCGTGTCATTCGCATTTGCACAATTGTCACCAGACTCATCAGACATGGCGCGCTTCTGTCGTGTTTCAACTCCAGCCTTGTTCATGTCTTCAACTCCATTGACTGACAACCTTGCCCACTCGACATCATGATTCAGCCATTTGCTGCCCGAGGAATGCCCATCACCGACTGTGCAGTCGTCTTGTTTTGCTGTCACTCTCGAAAAGGTTTGAATCCCTTTTCCCCAGCTCCTCGGCGGCAGCCTGCTTTTCACGTCTTCATCGCTCGTCACATGGTCCGTGACTGAAGCACGTTCCTCGTCATTGGGACTTATGGATTCCGTTGCTGTCATGACTGGAGTTGAAGAAAATGACGAATGGTGTCCTGATGGCTGCCTCTTCATGATTAGAGCGGCCGGAAGTCGATGGTCATGACGGTCAAATAACGCTCCTATGGAGGCACGAAGATGATCCAGCAAAGGGGTTTGATCGTGAAGTAATACACTTCTTTTGTCCGGACTCACGTTGACATCGTACATGTTCGTGTCAAGCTGGATGTCGGCGAATATGAATGGAGATTGGGAGTGGTTGTAAGATTTGTATACCTCGTTGAAAGTCTTGGCTAGTTGTGGTAAGCCACATGGCCTTCCATTCACGAAGAACATCTGTCGATCTGGGGTATGTCTTCCTTCCCCATGTATCGGCCTTGAGACAAAACCTTTAATGCGGACCTGTTTGGAGGGTTGGTGTAGTAGATGCGAGCCCTGCATAGTCGGCTTTGCTCTGGATGACTCCATTTCGAGGAGTATGTCCAGAGGCACGAGCGACGAGACTGCCTTAGATCCAAATATATTTATGATATTTTCACGAGTAGTCTGGTTGCCGTTGGTGGAGAAAAGTAGCACTCGTTTGCCTTTGCTGGGCTGTTGCGACACCGAAAATTTGAGGTTGGTCTGGATGCAAGCATATTGGTTTAAAAGAGCAATAACCTTATGCCATTCTCTCTTGATGTTGCGTTCCAACTCTCGACGCCTTACTGGCAGCTTATGAAACAAATTCTCAACCGAGACTGTTGTTCCTCGCTGGGCAGCCAAAAGTGTAGTGCTAGAAATTTTACCTGAGGTGTCAAAAGAAAGTCTGCAGCCTTTGGGGACATCAGACTCTATGCACGTTGTGATAGTTAAATGTGATAGAGCACACAGAGATGCCAGTGCTTCACCTCGAAAACCAAAAGTTCGTAACGAACTAATGTCTGAGTAGCAGGATAACTTTGAAGTGTGATGCTTTAAGGCAATCAATGCATGATCAGCAGGCGGGATACCAGATCCATTGTCCTGGACTTCGATGCGATCGAGGCCCTGATTCTTAAAGCGGACGTCTACCGAGACGTTAATTCGCTTGCTCAGCTACAAGAGCTCTGGTCCTTTTCAAGATGAGAAGATTCAAGCTGACTTCGCCCTTCACGAACCTATGTTATTCGCACCAGAGTCGACACTGTTCTCTATGAGCTCCTTGACCACTGAACAGAGGTCCACAATGACTTGACCTGACTGTAGTAAATTGATCTACCCATCTTTAGTACAACTGGTGCAGCTTCGAATATTGCTGAAACAGAGAATTAAACCGACTCACACTGTTGTCGTCGATGGGCTTGATTGAAGCAGCCATTTTGGCCAGGATTAATAACGTTCAAGTTGAGGATGTCCTCTATCTAAGTAATCCGACCAAATGCGTCTCGGGAACACAGCTGATAGCTTTGTAATGCTAGGTAATCAGACAGTTGTTGTGGCGAAGACCGCGAGAGATTTTGACAAAGAGCCGTGTACTCCGTACCTACATACCCATGTAGGTTTGTATGTATGATGTAGGTATGTATGTGTATGTATGTATATATGTATTCCGTGAATCCGTATCATACTCCGACATTTCTGGGCGGTGCATTAGTCATCAGCACGTGACAGTGTGCTCGTTTCGGCTCGTTCCTAGAATGGTCCCGTATATGTATTATTTACTTTTACTTTTTCCTGTCGCTGATTTTATGACACCAAAATGATGTGTGGTTGTCTATCTATCCTGTCTGTGCTTCCATCCCTTTTCTTATGTACAAAGCTCTGCGTGCAGCCCCAGTTATTATCTGCCCCTTTTTACCGCCTTATTAACCTTTAGATCTCCCAGCACCCGACAATCTGACAGTTCGCCTCACAAATAGCCGATTCAGATCAACGATATTCACGATATAACGATGCCCAAAGGCGTACATTATACATACACAGCGGCATCGTTATAACGAGGCTCTACTGTACTCATGTACTATAATCCCATCAGCAACCCCCTATCTCTCTACTGCTGAGTAACCTCGAAAGGTCGGAACTTGGAAGCACAGGACCGTCAATATCACCAGCTAACACAAGAAACAGCCGCCCTGTTGACAACGTTGAGACCGCTTCAACACTAGGTACACGTAGAACTAGTAGGCCCATGACTTCATCTACTTAGCTGCTTGGCAGTATATGTAAGTATTACCAAGCATCCTCTTCATCCCTAACCGCGAAAACGGCTAAACTCAGGACAAGCAGGTTTACATGCCATTTTCTTGCTCGTAGTACATTTTTGTTTTGTTTCGATACATACCTATAGACCGAACTCGCGACATTGGCCGCTAAATCTGGTGGTTCCACACCGAAAGAGAGATCGTTAAACGTATCAAACTCGGTAAACGCGCAATAAAGATGACTGCTGCCAATAACATGCACAATCTCACGACACTCATCAAGAGGTAATCCCGATTGAATCGAGACACAGTAGCCCAATTCGGTCTTATGGTCTCGTTCTTGCGTTCTCGCCCACTCTAACTCGTATTGCTCGAGCAGATTAGAAGCCGCAACCTCACGTCTCGAAGATATCGCAACGTCGACGGAGGTGATCAACGATGTCACGATTCTTGATCAAAATGTCGAGCTCGCTGCAGATGATTCTGAAGCGCCGACGACATCTTCTCAAATCGCCCCTTCGAAATTAAGCCCAGGTCCTACCACAGAGCAGGTGCCAGAAGCAATCGAAGAATTCGATCAGCTAATCAGCATGTCCGTTGGAAATTATGTCAAGCTGAGTAATGAGCTTGGCGGTGTGGTCGCCAAGCAGGTTAGCACCGGCTCCAAATGATAGCTGCGGAGACATCACTGACCGCGCATTGTTGCTCATAGTCTGCTAAAGTACTCGAAGGGTTTCAAGAACAACGAAAGTTCTTGTTGATCACTACCAAAGCCGTCAAGCCCGCTGCGACTGCTTATCAGAATCTCCTTAAGCCCATCAACGACGCTCTGTTGGCGGTAACGGAGCTCAAGGACTCGAACCGACAAGATCCCATGTACACACAACTCAGCGCCGTTGCCGATGGCATAATGATGCTTGCATGGGTCACCCTTGACAGTCGCCCATACAAACATGTGGAGAGTAGCCTGAGCTCTGCCCAATTTTTTGGCAATCGAGTACTGAAGGAGCAAAAGGAGAAGTAAGAGAGTCCAACAAAATATTAGAGCGACTTCTGACTTGTCTTAGGAACCCAAAGCATATTGAATGGATACAATCATTCTACCAAATATTCCGCGATCTTGCGGAATACGTGAAACAAAATTTTCCATCGGGTATTGCTTGGAACGCGACGGGACATTCGGCTCAAGATGTCGTCAATTCTCTATGTCAGACAGCACCGGAAGCTCCATCAGTCGCTAGTGGCAATACAGCATTACCGCCGCCGCCGCCTCCTCCTGGCCCGCCGCCGGTGCTGAACGTCAAGACTAACTCGACTCCCATGATGCCGTCTAGCGGATTAAATGCCGTGTTTTCAGAGTTGAATAAGGGCTCAGAAGTTACGAAAGGACTTCGGAAAGTGGATAAGTCGGAAATGACACACAAAAACCCGTCACTACGGGCCGGCAGCACCGTTGGAGATCGAGAATATTCAGTTCGAGGCAAGAGCCCAGCTCCCGGGAAAAAACCGAAGCCAGAAAGCATGCGCCTCAAGAAACCAGCCAAAATGGAACTAAACGGGAATAAATGGACAATCGTGAGTAGCATCCCTTGACCACGGGTTTTCAGCATCTAATGGTATCTACAGGAAAATTATGACAAAGGACCGGATCCGATTGAGATTGAGACGACACTAAGTCAATCTGTACTGATTAGCCGGTGCAACAATACAACCATTGTTCTCAAAGGTAAAGCGAACCAGGTGACCGTTGAGAATTCAGCTCGACTGTCACTCATAATCGACACGTTGGTCTCAACTGTCGATGTCGTTAAAGCTCAGAATTTTGCACTCCAAGTCATTGGCACTCTACCTACAGTAATGCTAGACCAAGTTGACGGCGGCCAAGTGTACTTCAGCAAAGAGAGCATTAGCACGAAGATTTTCACGAGTAAGTCTTCTGGTATCAATCTCAACATCATATCCGGACCCGATGAAGACTATAGAGAGGTGCCGCTACCATCTCAAATCTGCTTCCACTACGACGAAACCAAAGACGAACTGGTAAATGAGATCGTTGGGCATGCTGGCTGAATTCAGTCACACTATGGAGTTGGACTATCTGGCAAGTTGATGGATTGCCGGGAAGCAGGTAGATAGCTGCGGACTTAGTTTCGTCAGGTGTCAGAAAACGTCGGCCAAGGTGTTCATAGTAAGGCAGTTCAGGTATTTGGATACTGGGATTGTTTTGTATGTCAGCCATTCAGAGCTCAGGCATCCCGAACCTGTAGGCTATATGTATTTGTTCCCGTGTACGTGTGTATTCCAGCGGATTAGCATACGTCAGTCAAATGAGAGATAACAGCCCTGGCGCTTTAAGCACGTTACGTTTAAGTTTTCAAACACAATTAATCTAGCATCTTGAGTTTCAAGGCACTCTGATCTTATAGCTTGGTTTTTGGCGCCGTTACGCCAGGCATCAACAGATCTCGCATCTCCCCAGCGGCTTCGTTAAGATAGTAGCTCATATGGGCGCTCCCGAGGCCCTTCGACACGATGTTGAAATTGATACTGCAAAGACAATTAATATACCTAAGTAGTACCATGGGTCCAACTAAGAGAAACTTTGGTCCGCTTTATAAGAAACAGCAGTAACTTACCTGTTCGCGTTGA
Source organism: Claviceps spartinae (assembly GCA_018360215.1). NCBI lineage: Eukaryota > Fungi > Ascomycota > Sordariomycetes > Hypocreales > Clavicipitaceae > Claviceps > Claviceps spartinae. The sequence continues at coordinate 16,949 of SRPX01000488.1, forward strand.
TCATGTAAGCAATACCGAACCCATCATCGACCACTTGACTCCAGCCGTAGCCATTAAAAAATTCCGAGCTGAGTTGAGAGGTAGACAGATACCAGGAGCTGGAATATGTAAAAGCAGGATCCTTATAAATGGCAGGCGTCTCCTCCCCTTGCCGAAGGAGCTTCTTGAGGCCGAGTAAATGTCGATCAACACCATTGCCGTCGGATGCCGCTGAAATGTACTCGAGATGGGCCTTGACGGCCTTGCGAAACAAGTCTACCTTGAGCTCATTGGTCTTAGATGAGTCTAACATGGATGCACACCATGCCACCGATTCGTCCGAAACTGTGCGGCACGTTTCCGTACGACCAAGCTGGAAGCGGCGAGTTGTTGCCGATTCATAGGTGGGGCGATTCTTGCCGTACATCTTGTAATATGCCAGCTGAATGAGCATCTGAACATAGGCATCAGGTGAGCACTTGAACTGTTTAATCAGGCTCTTACCGTATCCCTGGTAGGCTTGCACAGCCAGCTCATGCTGTTTAATCACGGCACGAAAGTCCGTGACGGCCCGGTCTATCTCAGCTCGTATTGAAGGAGTTAAATCAAACCGGAGTAGTTGTGGCTCCGGCAAATCGGAACGAGTAACCGGGTCGAAGAAGTCCAATTTTTTACCAAATATCAAATCGTTGATGTAATCATTCAGTCGATGGGTTGGTGTGCCATCCATCATAGAATGCTCGCCCATGAACCCAGAAGTTCCATTATCGTTCACAATAAACTGCAATGGCTTATCATACCAACGGTTCGCTCCATCTCCATGCCAGTACTGGTGTGCCCGCTCCTCCAGGGTGACGGGGGATGCATCATCTAAGCAAACGATGAAAGAAGCCGAATCAATAGCGCCCAACGCATCCATGTTTTGAGAACTAGATTTGGCCAATAATTCACGCGCGTCCGCCCAAATATCTCGATTTTGAGATGTCAGGGCGCCCACGGCAGGGTCGTGTTCGGCGACTTGGTACACTTTGACGAACTGCTTTTCCAACTCCGAAGTGTTAAGCTGCTTGCCGTCAACCTCATGAGCCATCTTGAAAAATTGGTTCTTGCGGATTGCGACGAAGTGCTTGTTCTCTGACGCGGGGAATTTTACAGGATAGTCAGAGGGACGAGCAACCATGCGGGTGGCGTTGAACATCCATTTGTAGCTGTCCATGCAGATAGGAAGTTTCTGCATGTATTCCGGCTCGAGAGTGCCAGTTTCAACCAGCTTCTTGAACTCGAGGACAGCGGATGCGATGGCTGCAGCCCTCGTGGCCGGATTTCGGCGTGTCTGGTCATCGCGATGAGAGTAGAAGTAGCTCACGTACGGTACAACCGGATCACGATAGGCCAAATACGCAGCATCATTCCACCAGTCGTAAAGCCAATTCTTAGTTTGAGGATCTTCTCGCCTGGCTACAAGCTTGTGCTGAAGCTTGCTCCCGACGCCGCCAGGCCTAATGAAGTCTTGAACAGCGGCTTTGCTTGCAGCATACTCTCGCGCAGACAATATGGGATGCAGAGACTTCAAGTAACGCTTCGCGGTGTCTTCCAGCGCTGGCACGGGGAGTTTGGGAAGAGAGTCTTGAAACCGTAGCATAGGTTCTTTTGACTTGTCCTCGACGTACCCTGGCGCGCGATGCATATTTGCGTCAGCTGCGAATAACCAGACAGCATAGAAAACCATCCAACGACGAGAGGCGCTTTCAAGGAAAGGAAAGGCCAGTTAAGTTTACCTGCAGGAAGAGAGCTGCTGTCGCGCTTTGGCGATACCATGGCTCTCGTCTGTTAAACAACTCGTCAGCTGGCCGATGCTGGCTGATATTTCCCCGCTGACCGATCAGGATCGCAGCGGCCGCGTGCGTCGGTTACAGACCGTGAAAAGTGGCTTTTTTGTGATACGAATGCTGTTATTCCTCAATTTGTGAGATCGAGCGACGAACATCAACATGGCTGGCCACGGCTACGATTTCCACACGGCAAGGAGGTCTGCGTGAAGTGATGAGGGTGGCTGAATTACTGTGAGAGAGAGGACCGACTTCGAACAGCGGCGGCGACTTCGATATGGGAATCGACTCTCTCTCGGTACGGAAGGACCTTGTCTATAGATAATCCCATGGGCACTGGGCAGGCATATGTACTTCTGGATTGCCAAAGGTTAATCGTATCATGTGCATGTGACGCCCCAGAGCCGAGGTAAAGGGATACAGAGTTATGTACCTGGGTACCTACCTATGTATAATGTACATACGGTAGGTTCTCAGTAAATCCGTTATCGTCTATGGAGCCGCCCACCCGCAAAGAGCCTTGCCGGGGCTATCGTTCCTTGCCCCGCTTTCACTCACCACCCTATCAGCTCCCAGTCCGGCTATTTGTCATCACTCCC
>SRPX01000489.1:0-19329 GCA_018360215.1 Claviceps spartinae
AATCCCATGCCCAGCCCGCGTACAGAAGACCGTGACTGCCGCTACACGTAGCGTGCAATTGCACCCCCAGAACGCAGTCCTTTACGTCAATAGTTCCGAATGGTGGGAACGGAAAGATGTAGAGATATATCCTCGTGATAATCGTCATGTAATAAGAACATGAGCCGCGCCTCATCCGCTCGCCGAATTCTCTCCACACTTTGCGGATAGTCTGCTACAGGCCGCTGAAATAACGTGCTGAAGGTCCCAGTCCAAGCCGCGGAGTGCAAGTCGGCGGGATATACAATCCGGCGGGCCCAGTACATGATATGGTCTTGCATGTCTAAAAGTATGGCGCCCAACCACAGAAATCCCAGATGGGGGGACCTTTGCAAAAGCACTCTCCTCAGTACGTCTGGCTTCTGGACTTCTGGATCTTACAGAACGGCAAATGCTCCCTGGATCCAAGCACCGCAAACGTTGCACGGTAAGTCCGGATCGATGAGACTGCTGCTCAATAAAGATATGATTCCATATGCGTTGCAATTCATGGTGATCAACTTGTCGAGCTGAGCCCGGTCTTCCCCCCACGGGGGCCAACATTGCTCAGCGAATGGTCCTGGTGGCTTGTTGAGCCAAGCTGTACAAGGCCAGCGAAACGTCTGCGAGACTCTGCGTCTGGTTGGCAGAAGTAATGCCGCTGCAAAAGCTGCGCTACTCTGGTCTCCGATTCCGTGATACTCGGAGTAATCGGCGATGTATCGCACCGCAGTAGAGAAGGATGGCGGCGACTCATGACCGCTAGTGGATAGCGTATTCTGGGAGCACAATGTCAACTCCTTCGAGGACTGGAGGCGGACAGACCATGGGGACCTGAGGTCTTTTCCTCGGTGATGAATTCGTGCAGCCCACCCTTCTCCAGGCGCCAGTACCGCTGCCCACCATCGCATCGCTTCCTCTGTAACGACACCGAGGTCTACGACGAGGCTATCCGTTTCCTTGAGGCTTGAAGCCATCACCCCCGGCCCAGAGTGCCGCCGTGCTGTTGGTGTACTCAATATCTGCTGCGCCCGGTATAAGCTCACCCCATCGCTGAGACAGAACATAGGCCCAGGCGAGCATGAGAAGAGAGATGTGACCGCCGTGCTGGCGAAAAGTGTCATCTTTCAGTTTCAAGGAGACGATGGTGGACTCCTCTGCAGTCACTCTGAACTTGTATTTCTTTTTGAATGAGGGCAACGAACAATCGCTTGTGGACACTTGCCAGGTGGATGTTCCCGTCGCATAAAGTACGCCGTAGATGCTCGTGTCGAGGCGCAACTCTGGCACGAGATAGGGATGCTGAGGAAATGCATGCCGAAGGTCTAACGCTGTTACATCCAGGGGAGCCGCGAGTGCTGCCAAGTACAGTCCGTGCCAGAGTCGGTATCCTCGTTCGTAGTACTGCTCCAAGGTGGCAATGTCCGGTTGGGGGCTGTCTTGGAGTCGAAGCGGCAGTCCTGCGTATCACTCGTGTCACGTTTGAAAGCGCTGCGAGTGAATTATGGTTAGCCCAACGAAAGCTGGTACTTATTTTCCGACCGTGATACTGGTGGATAATCATTCAACGATACTGGCCCAGTTGCCGCGTAACATTGGCAAACAAGAACGATCAGAGTACTCTCAGTCTCTTGTAAGTTGTCAGTGCAGACTCGGTCCTTCTCAACCCCCATGATTCACAACTGCGAATAAGAGGATGTCGGACAGTCGGAGAAGTTGGTCCGGACCTCTCCATTTGCATAGCTATCTTGCTCACTTCAGGGATTATTGTTGGATCAAAGATTAATCAATAATAAGCAGAGGGATATCCCAGAGTTCTTTCAACTTCTTTGTATAGCCATCGTCGATTTTTGCGTCTTCGACATCCAGTTCCAAGCCCTTCAATAAATACTTCAAATAAAGCTGACCCTGCAGGGTCACATGTGTCAATTTTCAATCACTGTCTTAAAATCTTTCACACGGGTGTGTACACATGACCCGCCCTGGAGGCTGGAGACAATCCGCAGTGCATTGGAGCCGCTGGTTCACAGGCGCTGCCAGCGCATCAGAGCTATCATCTCATGATTGAGTGTTATGTGCGTGGTAATGGCGGCTAATATATGATCATTATGATGATGCGGCTGTATGCTGTCTGTACTCCTATGATGCAGATGACGATGTGTCCGTGTCATATCTTATATGGCGCCCCTTGTACCTAATTTCTTTGTCAAGTTCCCATGCGGCGTGGCAAGGAATAGTAATGCGGTGGGATAGGACGGTGACACGGTTTACATTCCTTTCACTGTCGGTTAAAACGGGGGACTCCCTGGCCCTCTATGCGTCACGCCGCACGCCGCACGCGTGTTTCTCTTGGTACACTTGGCACTCTTAGGACCCTTTAACGCATGTCGGACGCGAGGGCTTAGATACGGAGAACATCTCCGAGCTTTCTCAAAAAAAAAATGTCAGACAGGTGAGCTCGCTCTCAGGTTCTGATGTATAAATATTAAAAACAGAATGAGGTCGAAGTCCAACCACCAGTACACATTTACAAACCGGTGGCTACATCATTACTTCCGGAGCAAATGCGACGCATCGCGTCAATACTACTGTTCAGAATCCGGTTCCTGATTTCTTCTCGGAGCGATGATCATCGAGCAAGATGTACCTCCTGTACATGACGGTGGGCCACCAGTGGCACCAGATGAAGCGATGGGCGCCGCGGCAGGGCCAAGGCATCCTTGGATAAATACTGAACTATATTTCTTCGCACATAAAATCGGCAAAAGCTCAAATCGTACGCGATCGCTTCGTTAATGCCCGTGAAAGCCATGGACTGACATGCCGTCGGGATGTTGTCGACTTTCAAGTTTCCATCGCCTTCAGGGGCAGCACTCTCATCCTCCGAGCTCCAATCGTCATCAAGCGATTCATGTATACCGAACGAACTGATAAGTTGCAACTCATAAAATTCTTACTAGCTCTGTTACACAGACTCGGCGCGCAGAACAGGACACGCCGGAGATGTTGGTCCGGACTTTCCTTTTTGGTGATATACCAGTATCTTGCTCACTTTTAAGTTTTATTTCGTCCTTGTCTCATGGGTTGGTCCAGGTTGCCTAGGTAAGTACCTGTTAAGAACGATTGGATCATGATGGGCCGGGACTAGCCGCTGTCATAGCTCTTCAGTCAACTACCGCCGACCGGACCTATTATCTCAGAAATAAGGCCATGACTGGGACGCCCGTTTCTGACGAATCAATGTGTGAGCTTTGACCACGCTAAGATACCTAGATCGGCCCACGGTTCGTTTGTATCTTTTCCCTTGCAATCCTCAATTGAAGCTCCGTTGCTGAAGCGCTCTTTGAGCTATGTTTTCCAGAAAAAAAGCAGAAAAAAAAGTTAGAATTAAGAAGAAGTAATAATTAGGTTGCTTAGGTTACAGGTTGCGCAGGTTGTGCAGGTTGCCTACCTGTTGCTTGAGGATTTGAGATGGTGGTATGGTCTGTTCTGAATGTATCTTTTATATGGGCAGACGGCCTCAAGCGGAAAGGTGGCAAGCGGGGCTGCCTTCTACCTACTCAACATATCACCAGCGAGCATTACAAACAAGCGTTCCCAGTCATGGCCTTATTTCTGAGATAATACGGTATACACCCACCATTGTGCCCCAAATTGCTTAACAGTATGTAGCTAGTGAACAGCATACAATGGCGTGAACTCCATGTAAACCAGAGTCTGGGAGGAACTGACAGCATGCTCGAACCGACGACAATATGTTCCAGCTGACAGCAACAATTTTGCAAGCAAAGATTTACTCTCTGCAGCAAAACTTTCGCTGGCTGTCTTCAACTCCCGCTTTCTCTTTTGCTTCTTTCTGCAGCAATTCATGGCCTCAAGTACTTTTCTATCAATCGGCTTCGACATCTCTAAATCTAAAATCATGTATCTGCCGCTGCAGTCGTCGTAGAGCATGTTACATGGCGCGGCGTCGTGGTGCATGACTCGACGTTGATGAAGCTGCGCAAGCGTGTCGAGCACTTGCCTCACCACCGAGTTGTCAACCTCAGAAAGAGCTTTCAAGACAGGTTTTCCGGCGTACGAAAGGAACAGGAAGTGTCTGAAGGCGGCAAAGTCGTATGCTTGACTTCCGAAAACCCCATGCAAAGTAATGAGACCAGGACAGGCAGGAATAATTCCGAATGAAACGACCCTGTAAATCACGAAGGTAGTTGTACATCTTCTCTTCATGTAATAGAGGTGCGCCATCGCCAAGCGCGACGGCCTTTGCCACAAGTGTGTATACTAGCCATTCGACGGTAGGCGAATTTTAAAGAGATACCCGATATGCCCTCAAGCTTTGATGAGCTTACAGTGAGCGTGGGCCTCCTTGCCTATCAATTGCTCTCGCATAAGGGCCAAGGCGGAGAAACTCTTGTTGGTCGATGCGCTTTCTGTCGTGATCTTGGACGTTTGGGCAATTGTTATCCAGAGCGGTGCCAAATGCTAACCCCCGAACACACTCATGCGTGCAGTTGCCAGTATGGCCGATTGACAACGTCGCTCTGTATCTTACGCGGCACGCCTTAGTACCGTCTGGTCGCTTACGCATCCCTAAATTTGGCGGTTCTTATAGCCCGGTCTGTAGTCAGAGGCTTCCTCTTCTTCGTCAGTTTCCTCCTCCTCGTCAGTTTCCTCCTCGTCAGTTTCCTCCTCCTCGTCAGTTTCCTCCTCCTCGTCAGTTTCCTCCTCCTCGTCAGTTTCCTCCCCCTCGTCAGTTTCCCCCTCCTTGTCAGTCTCCTCCTCCTCGTCAGCAATGTCTGCTAATGTATTTGCAAATGCAGACGCCGCTGCGGCCGCTCGTGACCGTGTGATGCGGCGATCCAGCTCCAGATCCCGGTAGTGAAGTAGTATATCGTCGAACACAGTACCCCCTTCCGACGATTCGGAACTTGACGGTAATGATATGTCTTCCTGGTTCACACGCTCAGAGGTCCATATGGGGAGATCCGTGGCAGTAGCCCTCCACTCTTCAGTTGTTTCGCTAGCTTTCATGGCCTGCACCGCAAAGGCAAAGACCTGTGTGGTGTCACAGCACTGAAATCCATTTTGTCATCATATCCATCGACATCAGAGCTAGGGTCGCAAAGATGGAACTCGACAATGGAGGGGTCGTTGTCGTTGATGTGAAGAAAAATCATTACTTCCCCGGTGTTAACATACCCATATCTGATCCCGTTGTGCACCATTGCCGCAAACGTCTGGGTGATGACGGCAGCGATAGTGATTTGATCTTGGCTGTGGGTGCTGGTGAAATCCCCATCTAGAGTCATGTCGGTCATGCTAGCCAGCACCGCTTTTACCATTTCGCGCTCCAGCTTCACTTGTGTGGCGCTTTATACTCAATGATCAACAGGAGCTGGGATCCGTTAGGCGAGGTAAAAACCCTGCAGTACGTGTCGGGAGTGCCGCTTTTTCCAGAAGTTTTCGTTGATTTTTCTGGTTTCGTCTTTGTCTTGCCATTATTGTTGTGGAACTTGAGTTCCACGTTGCCCGTGATCCCAAAGCTTGACCACAAGTTCGCAATGTCTTCGAATTCTTTGATCAGAAACTCCACCGGTTTCGTCAAAGCTTCTTTCTGGCGATGCTCGAGGCTCTTCTCGCTGTCGGCGATCTCGGGCTTCCTGCGCCTCTCGCGCAAATATGCGCGGTTCGTAGTCTCTGTTCTGGAGAGCTTGTGATTCGATGGTAGGATTTTCAAGATTTCCAGTTGTATCTGGTGAAAGTTTTGCCAAAGCACTATAAACCGCGGGCGAGTTCGACCTTCTGCATCTGCTACGATTCCTTTTGTGGCATATGCGAGATCGGTCGGCACCCTCATAATAATGCCAGCCTTATGACGCCTCTTGATATATTCAAGCAACTGCAATCGACGTTCATACTTACGCAGCTTCTTTTTAACAGCTCGCGTCTCCTTTTTAGCAAATCGCGTCTGCTTTTTCAAGAATCGCGTCTCCCTTTTAAACAATTGCGCCTCGGTTTTAACAACTCGCATCTCTTTTTTAGAATTTCGCAACTTCTTTCTAGTATGTCGCAGCGCAGCCAGCGCCTTCTTGAGTTCGGCAGCAACTTCGGCTAGATTCGGGCTCGCTGATGATACTGTGCAGAGAACTAAAGTTTACTTGGGATCCGTACATTGTTTGATTGCAAAGCGCCCGAAGGAACGAGAAACATTTTGCAAGGTACCGGATATTGAAGACATTCTCTTGATATTTTTGGAAGGAAAATCTTTTTCGCTGCAGGACCTTTTGCGCTGGAGGATGCTTGACCGTCATAGTAGCTGTCTTATGATCTGATGTATAGCCGTGAAATGATGTACCCTAGGATAATACATTAGTAATTTAGGCCTGTTACAGGTCTGAGGTAGCCCTCTTTGTTCCACGGATGTGGATACATATGTACCTCAATATTTTACGGTGTTGTGATTTTGTGTGTTTGCGTCTGGTACTCTGCGCGCAGCCCATCTGCCCTTACCGCCTAGCCTTTGTTAGGATCTTCTATAACCCGACAACCTAACCTGATCTACCTATGGCTCTCCAGGACGACCTTCCGCAGCGATGACGTAAGACGGGGGCCCGCTATTCACTGTAGGTACCTTTTAGTCTACCTGGTATTCCTCTAGTATACAGCTTCATCGCCTGCCCGGTGCCCGCTGTGACCAGCGTAGTACATTGCTACAGCCTACAGCCACCCGTTCAAACAACTCGCAATGTGAATGCGCTTCGTTGATACAGCCAACCCGGCTAAACAGCTTGCATTGTGCTTCCTGGGACCTCGATGCAGTCGTCATCTGGCCAGTCAGCCCGCCGTGCGTTTCGTTGGTACAGCCACCCCCCTCCGTTAGTCTGTAGAAGGACGACATGTCTCAGGCTCGGATTAAATTTATAGTTATCCGCATCCTCGGCTGCAAAGCCCTGCGCGGCTTCTCGAGCCAAGATACATATTGTGAGCACCAGGGGCAGACAACTCTAGACGTGCGCGCCGCAAACAAAGTCAGTTTCCATGGCAAGTATCATTTTTTGCAGCATGATGCATCCAGGGGCCAGGGCCGAGGGGGACTTCTACCGTCTTTTGAATCGTACCTGCGCTGCAGATAACGTCGGCGGGCTGTACCGACGGGAGCGAGGACTAGTTGAGCAGGAGCTGTGACTGATTTTACCCCTGAAAGAAAAAGGTAGAGAAACGGAGAAGACGACAACAGCAGAGATCCGCTCAGGATCCCCACGAAAGACAAAGAAAGATAGACCGTCAAGCAGACGATGAAAGACGACACACAACACACGATCCCGTGATCGACTCGACACCAAAAGATATGAACTGAACTGAGTCGAATTTTCTATGTCTCCCGAAGGAAAACAATCGAGGGTAACTATGTAGAGCAAGCTGCTGTCCGAAATCTTGGAAGAAGAAGCAGCGAATAACAAGCGAAGGCTGCCCCGCGTAAAAAGTGGTGCCACCCACTGGTCAACGGCAGGAACCGAGCAACTTGCAAGAGAACACCCCGCTTTTCTCTGAAGGCATACATACCTACCTAGGTAGGTATCGCGAGCGGTGCAGATTTACCAGGTCACAGGTGGAGGACCGTGGAGATAAGAGTCAGACGCGATGGGATGAGCCGGGCCTAGCGCGTGGATCCACATTCTTGGTTTTACGGAGAGGTACATAGGTACCTAATCTACGTATGCACATACCTCCTACGGATAGGGAAGTAATGAGCGAGACTAAATTTCCTTAAATAGACTACATTGTAAGAAGGCAACAAAGTGCTTCAACGACAGAGACAGGCATCCAGCCGGCCAGTCTTGCAAGCTCACCAAAAGAACTTCACCGAAGAATTCCACCTGCGACCGACGAGGCTGGAGGCACAAATCTCATCTATCAGAGCACCTACCCCCTGGGCCCCCTCTAAACTGCAAACATGCACTTGTCATCAAAGACGATGGAAAAGAGAAGACGGTCTTTTATTCATACACCAGCCTATTCATAGCCTCATCACATCTGCACGGGTATATAAAACACGCCAACGAACTAACTATAAACAGGATCATGGAATCTTCAAACAAGAGATAAGAAAAAAAAAACTTAAAAGAATATAGGAGGAAAAACTTAAAAAGGGAGAGATGATGCTAATATGAACAAATATAGATATGTAGGACATTGAGTCCCCAAGGTAACAAGGTTCGTTGATAACGCTTAAATTCTTGCCGTATCAAGTAGACAATGAATCATGATAATGGCGAGCGAGAGCCCATCCCTGGAAGTTTATAGACTTTCCAAGAGTCATTCTGAGTCCATGAGTGAGTCCATGAGTGAGTCCATGAGTGAGTCTCTCTTTCTCCTCAATCGAAACATAATCTTGCGAGGACATACTCCGTATGTGCATATCCGCGGAAACATCTACCGGCCTGATATGCGCCACATATCAATACCGAAACACACCTAGACGGTAGACGTCAGACGGTAGACACAGCAAGTGCCCCGAAAGCAACCCTTCGAGTCAGCTGCACGCTGCACTACTCATGTAAATCATCCACATTGCGCGGGCTAACGGAGCGACATCCCGGATCAGAAGGCCGTTCCTGCACCATTTTATAGCTTGGTGCCACTGCTGGAACAATCGCCCGAAGAACACATTCGTCCAAGTGCTCGTAGAATTCCTGCGCATTCCCAAAGTGGTCCCCGCAGATGGAGCATTGAGCACCCATGTTTCGCTGGAGGCTGGACGAGGCGCGTTCGTCGCGCGCGTGCGCTAAGCTGCTACTGCTACGGTTGTTTGTGGGTGTCTGCTCGACATTGTGTGTCGTGGCCAAGTGCCGTTTGAATACGTCTGCTCGGCCGAATATCTTCTCGTACGATGAGCCGATCCCCGGACAAAAGGGGCAGACCATGGTGCCCCTGTAATGTGTCAGGGCGTGGCGGTTCTTGTCGTATTTTCGAGCAAATCCCTTGGAGTGGTACTCGCAGGAACGTATGGGGCATTTCTCAGGACGTTCTTCTTGATGCGTCAGCATGTGAGCAGTGAGATCCTTGACGCTTCGGCCGCACTCTGGATTAGGGCACTGACTGCGGCTGTCGGCTGGCCGATTTCCGAGGCTACTGGATTCATGCAGTTCATTCACTTGACTGGATTGACTGAGTTGGCTAGGCTGACTCGATTGACTTGGCTGTCCGGTTTGTCGGGATCGACTGGATGGCTTGGGTTGTCTAGGCTGAGTCGGCTGATCGGCTTGCGTCCGCCAAGGATCGTCTTCCGACGAGACCTGGTAAGCTTGTGATGGCGGCGTCGGCTCGAGAACTACCTGGGATGCTGAGGTAGGCGCTAGTGTTGATGATTCCAAAGCGTGATTATCTCCTTCGTCCTCACATCCACTCATGTAATCCCCTTGCGACGGATCCAGCGGCCGCAGCACCTCTCGCATCCACTCCTTCAAAACCGACATGGACGGCCAGTCACCACTGGCTTTACCACCTCGGTGCGGACTGAAATGCGCTCTTCGCAGGTGTGCTGCAGCATTGTAGTACGCGCCATACTGTTTCTGCGCCATGCACGCCTTGCAGCTGGACAACGATACTTCGGGCCGGGGAGCGAGCTGCCTGACGTTATCCGGTTCAAAGCAGACCCAGCGGCGCACAAAAGCAGCGTGTTTTGCATCAGTGTGACGCTTTAATTCATGTTCGCCTCGGAAGCCTTCGATATGTTCGTCGCATTTGCCACAGTACACGCGCCGCACGGGAGGTCTATGGTACGCCGCCCGAAATTGTGTGGGAGATTCTGATGATTTCCACGTCAACTCGCCCAGCCTGGACGCCGAAGAAGCTTCTCCCACAGTGTGTCGTCTGCCTCTCTCCACCTCTGGGCCTAGCAGAGGCCCCAACTCGGATGTTCGGCGTTGTGGAAGCAGCTCAACGCCATCGTGGAAAGTCGCCCGCCACGTTTGAGTACCAGGCACATTTGTTACAGAAGATTCTGGCTGACACTGTTGCGAAACCTTCCCTGGGCGCAACAACGGGGCCAGGACTGGTAGCGGTAGCTGCCCCGAACCTGGGGCTGTACCTGGAACTGGAACTGGCGCTGATGCTGCTGCTGATACTGCTGATACTGCTGATGCTGCTGATGCTGATACAGGTGTTGACGGCTGATGCGTTGGGTTATTGGAAGTGCGTTGCCGAAGAAATCCATTGAAGCCAAAATTCTCCAAGTACCCCTCGCCGAGTCTGAGGAGAAACTCAGGGCTTGATCTAATACCTCCTGCGGCCCAAATCTCCGTTCGAATGAGGCGGTCGATGCTGTAGTAAAGTGATGTCTCTTCATGTGTCATATTTTCTTCCAGTTTTTCGCCGAAGATAGCGTGAGACGAGCAAAAAAGTTGCACCAGACTTCGATACATGCCATGCATCAATCCACTGATGTTTCTCAATGAATCAGGAGGGTATTGCTTCAGACGTGAGTCTGGCGGCGTTGGTTGTATCATGTCGAGCAGGAGCGTGCGTGCTGCACTGAAAATACAGACGGTGAGGAAATCTGCGACGGCGCCTCGTGGTCGACGATCCGCATCGGAAGAGCAAATGATTTCAAATGATTGTAGAAAACGTACAAGACAATCCTCAAGCAGAATGGTGGATTCTTCCAGGTCGGCAGGCAGGTTTTGGTTATGAGGGTTTGCACCAATTCGGAGGCCAGGGTCAGGGTGCGAGGCTCCATAGAAGATGGCTTCGCGGAGTAGAAGCTTCGCACTGTATAGTGCAGGATAGAACGCTTGCTCGGTGTCCCGAGAGTCGCACAAGGATCCGCTGTCTCGAATCAACTGGAGAAGGTTATACGCCGTGTCTTGGGCATACCAGCTGCTAGCTATGGCGGCGAGCGACGGGGGGCACTGACTAGGCGTCTCACGATGGAACCCTGAAGTTATGTCGTCTGCACTACTCCTGGCATCAGGAGACGCTGACCACCAGAAGCCATCAGCAAAGTCAACATAGTTCTTGACAGCATCCGTGAAATTCTCAGGCAAAGAGCACACCGTCTGTATGTAATAATTGAGACTCCGTCGCTGCGAAAACAAATAAGGCATGATTGTGCAGTCCTGTCTTGGTAGCATAGAGCCTGGATGTGGGAGGGTTAACATGTATGATGTATTTGGTCGCACGTGATGTGAAAAGGACGACATAGAGGTACATACCTCGAAATATCATGTTGACGAAGAAAGCAACAGGATTGCGAGAACAACCAATCAGGCTCCAGTGTTCATCCCCTGCTGGCACCGGGGTGACATGACAATGGAAGCACGGATTGTTAGAATCACACTGCGGGAAAGAAAGCTGGTTAGCGTAATCGAGAACGCGCATTGGTTTTGTTAGATACCTGTATATGCACCTGTGTCTTGTCTATCCTGCATCGAAGGCACGGATCTGTCCTGCGAAAGAGCTGGAGCTCGCCGATAGACGCGAGCCGAGGTTGGCTAGGCCTCGACTTTTTCAACGGAGGCAGCGAAGGCTCAACCTCTGCATCAGCCGAGTTTCTGCGCAGACCTCTATAGCCTGCCATTGTTGCCGAGAAATAGGAGGAGCTGACTGCCGTTTCGCAAGCCGTATGATGCGCGGGCGCATCATCTCTTCCCCTGGCCTTGCCTCGAGGGCTGATAGGTGGTAGCCGGGATGGGCCGAGACGGCGTACAAGATATGGCATAGTGTCGACCGATTTTGAATGGTCAGGCAGGCGCAATGGCGTTGTACCTATCGCACTTATCGTGGAAGCTTCAGTATCGAGGCCCGAATCTTTTCTTGCAAGTCTTTGATGAAGATCGTCGTGGGTATCACGCTCTTGTTGAGTGACTAATCCGTAGACATAACGAGCGCATTGCTCGTCCCAGCACTTGAAGAATGGCATGTGTCGCGAACGGAAGGCGGCCGTCGTCCCATGGGAGATAGTACGGCTGGAGCGTAGTATTGGATCGAGGTCGAGTTGCTTGTCGAGCCAAGGAATAAAATCTGCTGGCGCCAACGCCGCCGAGCTTCTCAAGGGCTCAATGACGTCCACACCTGTACTTCATCGTTTAACAAAATGAGCGGTAGAATGCATCTACCATGCTGGTGTGTTCAGAAACAGACTTACCATTTTCAATGCACGCGGCCTCGAGACATTCTGATCGGTATTGAAGTGATCGGGCTTCCTCAGCGCTCGACAGAAGAGGGATTTTCGCTGTCAGATCTTTCCGCGCGTAGAATCAAGCCAAAAAAAAAAGAACTTCGAGTTAGCAGCAGCAAAGACTCAACAGGGGGGAGGGACAACGAGATACTCGTCCCCTTCGCCCCTCGCCCCTCGCCTCTCGCCTCCGACCCCTTTTCTTGGAAGATCGACACTATCCAGCCGTCCCGTTGATGGCGGCACTTCTTCTATATAAGAACCAGATGCTCAGATAAGAAGAGTGTTTTGAAGACGCTCCGACAGCAGGACGACGCACATGGCTCAAAAGGGGGAAAGCTTTCGACTAACGTACCGTGATGATGCACAAGATGCTCGAGAATTTGCACCTTTTGGCGCAACATTTCGAGTTCGGTCGGCAGATCCAGGGTGCATTGCTCAGACAGAAGCATTGACAGTCGGGACTGAATGTGAGCTTCCTGGTCAAGCAATTGACGGATCGCGAGATCTACGCGAGGCGCAGAATCTGCACCTGTGCTGGACATGGTGAAAACTTCATCACCCAAGACATGTCACGCTGGCATAACCACCCTGAGAGGGGAATTGATGCAAAGAGGCGTGCAGCGCGTATCGTGCCCTTCGCTTGGACTTTGTCGCGGTTCTATTTCGAGAACGGATGGACGGTATATATTGAAAAAGTGCGTCTCTTGCTTGCTCTGAAAAGAGGCAAAAGGATGGGCCGGGTCAGGGTGTCAACGTACTTGCCGCTGACGGGGCCACGTTTGCGCAACGGGTGAAAAAACTGATTAAATAAAGGCCTCAAGAATAGGAAGACTATTCTTGAGGCACCAGCGTCCTGTGCTTCGTTGCGTGGCTCTGGCTTAGCAGTGCAGGGGAGATGGGCAAAAACACACAAGGTACTGATATCTCTTTACCATAGTACATGCTCTCGCCGCTCGTTACGACGGTTCAGCGGGCGTGGTATGCGTAAGCATCTATTCTCTTTGTATAAAACCGAGGCCGTGGGCGTGTCTCTGCGTGGAAGAGTGCCTGTGTTGAAGGGAAGGGTTCCTGGCTGGTTCGGCGTGACGGCGTCTGCAGCGTGAAGGTCTCAGTCTGCAGGGAAGAGTCTAACTAATCACCTGTTTTGACAGTTTCGTCTGTATTTGCAAGAATCCAGTCTCGCTCAGCTGGCCATCGTCGACCAGGTCTGCACATGTGAGCCCGTGAGGCCATGAAGCCATGAGGCCATGGCGGCCCAAGACGGAGGCCCTGCATGTTCCGTCATACGCAGAGGCAACTAGATGGGCACGGCTATGGCTGGCTCAGAATCCGTTTGTTCCGATGCTCGCGGCCTGCGTCTCCTCGGCTGTAAGACTACTCGTCTCGTCAATCGCACATCTCTCAAAAATTCGCTCTCATCCAGCCTGGCCGTGGGCTACGGGTTCAAACATGAGTGGGCCGGCTGCCATGGATGATCATTGATGGCTGAGAGGATATGGGGGCATAAAAAAGGGGGCATCTTCGAGCAAGCCTGACTTTTCCGGGCTACACCAAGGGGGCAAGCCCAGTGTGTGTGTTGCACAAAAAGGATGGTTGTGCGATTGCGATGCAGACTTGTTTGCCTGCCGCGCCTCGCCGTCCAAAGGTTCGTTTGACTTATTAGATGGAGTGTGACCACTGAACAGGTCACAGGCTAGAGCGCTGCCAGCGGGAGGGCCCGGCAAGGAAGGCGCGAGTGGGGATCTCTTGCTTGACGCGGAACAACCCCGACCAGCTGCCACTTCTGCTAAAGCTCCTCTACTCCGTTAGGTTACAGGTACCTATGACAGGCTATGAGATATGTAGCCTGCAGGCTGCAGGCCATTTTTTGAGTCTTTGAACCTTGCCCTTGGGCCTCGGGACAACAAAATGCACCCCGCATGATGGAAGGATAGGTATGTACGGAGTAGGAGCTGATGAGCTTTGCATCGCTGGCAGCTGCACCATGTACCCGAAACGGAGCACACATGTCCCCCACGGTCACCACACGAGCTCAGCTGAAAGAATTACATATCGCTCATCAAAAGCCACATGTACCTACCTATGTATGTACATACATACTTACATTGTATCACTACATTTACGGAGTAGACTTGTCACTTGCTTGAGTTGCCCTCGCGTTCTCGTCTTGCATTTGCCGGGAGACACCGCTTGCGTGCCTTCATGTGCGTTACATTTACTACACAACCTCAAGACACAAAATGCAGCAGCTGCCGGTCTTCCGCCCGCGTTTCGTCCTCCTGCCAATCGGGTGAGCGGATGTAGGGCGATCACGACGAACTGA
This sequence comes from Claviceps spartinae, assembly GCA_018360215.1. Classification (NCBI taxonomy): domain Eukaryota; kingdom Fungi; phylum Ascomycota; class Sordariomycetes; order Hypocreales; family Clavicipitaceae; genus Claviceps; species Claviceps spartinae. Next base: position 14,523 of record SRPX01000489.1, read on the forward strand.
GCAAAACGAAACAAATAAGTACATGTAAAAAGAAGAAGGCGAAGCTGAAACAGCCTCCCGTTGATCAAGCCACAGCCACATTTTAGAATATGTACCCCGCCTCAGGGCAAGACTTGATGTGACTTCGTTTTTTCCTAAAACCAACGTGAACATGATGCTTAGCAGCCAGTCATCCTTGAAGCTCAAGTTCTCGTCTTTTTCATCCTCTCCTCTTTTATTACCTAGTAAGAGAGAAGCTGTTGGGGTAACCTCATTGGCTTGTCTTGTGTGACACTTGCGCATGCTGCAAGCTCTTCATCCTTTCTCCAGCTGCAATTTCCAGCTGCGCTACAAGTCCAGCTGGTGAAGCGCGAGATGACGCAGATGAAATGCATCAGAGTTGCGAACAACACATGACAGGGGAGGGGAACACGAAAATAGAGACACGCCCCTTTACCCATCTACCAATGCCCTGCTGCCTGCTATCACATGGAGTATCGTCATTCGCCTATCCCTTATATCCCCCTCCCATGAATCCATGATCGCCCAATCGTAGGGGTGCAACGAACTGTGTAACTACTCCCGTATTTCTCGCATCTTGCTGAGAAAAGTAAGGCGCTCGAGTTGCAGGAGGCGTCAGGAAAATCACATGACGAACAACCAGGGCCCGACACCCCTTCCCGAGAAGTGAACTTGCTCTCCTGACCTTCCCGTCTATGCCTAATGATGCAATCTCGCGTTTCGACTTCCGCAGATCCAACCTTCATCTAATCATACAACTGTAACCCACACGACGTAACAAAGAGGCATCTGGGATGATCTATGTAACATTATTTATGAATCTTGCGCTTCTTATGCGGAGCTGAGCCTGACATGAAGCTGCTAGGGAAAGGGGGGGCCGCTGAGTAGTTCGGTTCATTTGTACCCATCTATTGGCCGCACTCTCGATTTATGTACAAGTTCGAGTTGAAGTGCATCACTACACAGTGGGCTTTTCTTCTCTTTATTATCCCCTCGTCCCAGCCACATTCTGAGTTTAGATATTGTTTTCCATTGTTTTTGTCATTGTTTTCGTCAGTTGATGACCGAAATGCAACGCTTGTGTCTGCTAATACTCAAGAGAGGCTCAAATTTCATGTGTCGCCTACGTAGGCACGTGAATTGCATCGGCCCATGCGCTCCCCTCTCGTACATACATATGTATGCACGCATCGATTGTTGTATGAAGTTGATGCATCCCTCTGGTTTCTGTTGTACCATGCGTCTCATCTTTTTGGCACTTGACCAAGTTCCCTGTGATACCGATGAGATAGCGAGTTGCGCTGACGAGGGAGAGAGCCGTAGATCTGCACTGCGCGGGGCAGGGTAAGCACAAACAAGTCATCGAAGGCGTTGTTGTGCAGTTTCCTTGAACTCTTTCATCCGACCACTACCTTGCCTTCATCGGGTGAGAATCTTCCTTCTAAGTTCTCTAGTCTTGGAATTTGAGCCCACACTTTCATGAAACCCCCCGTTTCATTCGCGACTGGCCCACCGTTGTTCTCGAAGTGGTAATTCTTTCCCGGACGCGGCACGGCTGCCGTCGGCCTCGTTCTTGCAGGCCCAATACTCACCCAAGCGCTCCTCGGCATAGGAGGCATAGTCAAACTTAATGTGCGAGATGGTTGCCTGAATCAATGACCAGATGCCCCAGAAGAAGCCCGGAACGCCTCTGAAGACGTCTACTTCATCCATCAACTTCTGTGTCTCTTCCTCTTGATTCATTGTCTCTCCAGTCAATTTGGCGTATGTGCCGATATATTCGCGGATGAAAGCCAGGCGCTGGGAGTGGCTGGGAATCGCTGAGTAGTCGCAGCTGTATCCGGCCCATTCAGCAAAGTGATTGGCAATATCAAAGGCCACGGGCGACGGTGTTCCGTACTCATAGTCGATGAAACTGACTGATGTTTCGGCATCAGCGTCACGGTTGATTATAATGTTGGCACAGAGAAGGTCGCAATGAGAGAACACGAGCTATTTACATTCGGAGAACCTTGGTTAGTTGAAGTTGAATTGATGTTGGATGGAGCAGACGATTCGGACGGACATACCCCGTTATGGCCCAAGCCGGGACGCTGGGCAAGCCGTTGAATCGTTTCATCCAGCTCTTTTTGAAGCAGAGATTTTCTCTCGCGGCGCGGCTCCGTGTCTGTAGGTAGCGCCAATATCCACTTCTGCATCGTGGTCCAGACATTGGGAATGATTTTGCCAGCCGCGGCCTTGGCGATAACAGCACTGTTGATATTGTTGTCACTGCCTCCACTACTCGAGCTGTTCCCGGGGAGCGACAGGTCGGGGAAGCATGGCACCGTTGCATGCCACTGAGCTAGTCTTTGTGCGATGGCTCGGAGGACCGGGGGATCAGCAAGGTCTTTCGGCTGTGCAACAACACCTGGAATGAAGCGGTAAAGCATGCCATTGCCAAAGCGAGCTAGGAGTTCCGGAGCTAGATTATGTTGCATGAGAAGCTCGTGATTTGCCGCTTCCCGTTCACGATCGATCAAGACATCCGTTCCATTGCCGTAAGCACGCAAAAGGACCGCGTCTCGATCCACCTCAGCTTTGCTGAGACCCGGACGGCGATTCACAGCCTTGAGCAGGGTGTTGGTTATGCCGTCGGTGAATCGTACAAAGTCGATGTGCGCCTCGTCGACCGCCCAGTGAGGAAACAGCGTCAGAATGAGCTTCATGGCCGACGATTGCGAGTCATTGTTGTCGTAGCGCAGGGGAATGAAGCGAACATGGCTCGCCGCGGCATGGGTAACTGCGGCTGCTGGCGACATGGCGACGAGGTAGCGCGCGGGTGCAGATGTATGCGTGGAGGGACGTCCAGAGAAGGCAAGTTCGTCAGACCTGGACAATGGAGGAGAGAAGAATTCTAGGAGCTACTCTGAAGTCTGTACATGTATGTGCTTAATGGTGTTGCGGCAGAATCCCACATTAAGGGGTTGACAGAGGCCCTCTGACAGTAGCGGTTAAGAATGGACGAGAGAAGGAGTCGAGGTGGGACGAGGCGCGGGGCGGGATTGGCAGAAACTTGAACGTGCAAATCAAACTCTACGAGCACCAGCTTGCGGCATCCATTGGAATTTGGATGACGGAAATGGAGTTGCCGACCGAGGCGCAAAATATAGGCGCGCAGGCAAGAAGCGGATTAGAAGTCGTCGCGAAGGATGGGCGGTGAGGAAGGGAGATGAGGTTCAGTTTGGGATTAGATACGCGCACACGACCACTTTCTTATTCCAATTTCCAAGGAGTCGTTTGCTTATTCGACCTACGGGGCGCTTATCGGGGCTATCGGGGCTATCGGGGCATTATTGTGGGCTTATTGGGGCTTATTGGGGCTTGTTGGGGCATAGTGGGTCCCGTCAACGGTCAGGGGGGCACTTGCAGCCACATGGAACTTGGAAGGCACGGGGAACGCTTTGGCAACAAAGCCAAATCCTTTGAAATTCCAAGAGTCCAAAGCCCCTTGCCACGAACTGGTCTTCGACAATTCCCAGCTCTTCATTGCCACTTCTTACCAATTGCTGTGGTGCGTAATTGCGCTGCATTGCCGATGCCAAATCGTAGAAGGCATTGGTATTTGGTCTCATCTCATGCGTTAGATATTGCCACCGCTGCGTTGCGTTGCTCTTTCCCATGCGCCCGCCCATGATGTCACAAGCAGGTTGCAGTAGGTATGTACCTACTCCGTACATATGTACATTAGGTACCTTATTAAGCTTTCTTTCTTTGGGCAGTGGGCACCTTTGGCGACTCGGGGCGCTCTAATTATGGTAGTAAAGCTGAACTAATTTGCGACGAGAAAAAAAAAGAGAACGTAGGTACGGCGTACATATGAAAAGCGAGATTAGTAACGCTGAACTAATTTGCGACGATAATGAAAATAAAGAGATGCGAAGCTTGACTTCGTCCACAGTTTTGTACAGTGATACTCCGTATCACACGTAAAAGTCACAGGCGGTGCGCTCTGGCAGAAAAACAGCACAAGCTGATGATATTGCGGGTGTATTCTGACCTGGAAAAAATCGGGAAGAAGCTGAAGATGTACATGTCTGCAAGCTAACATTACCAAATCCTCATATTGCGATGTAATACACATCTCTCAGTTGACGCACATCGTGGCATCCTCTCGGCTTCTTATTCCGCGGTGTAACTGTGAAAATAGCCCGGAGCGCAACGAGCGCCCGGAGGGAAGTTGTGTCGTGAGAAGCTCTTCTTCCCCTTTCTTTGAGGTTTCCATCTGCTGCCTGTGATCGTAAGCACTCTCAATGAATTGGTATGAACGACCTTGCCTTCCCTCTAGCCGTCTTTCTCTCCCTGAGTGTGGCCCCGACATGTCTCCTGAGTCCTAGCACACCACCCGCGCCACCACGAAATATGCCAGACGCTTTGGGAGATCTCAGTATAAACACCGAGATCGTATCATCAAATTCCCAAAGCGTTGAGAAGCGCTTTTGACTCAATGACTCTGTGGAATGTTTACTGGGCAGGACGCGTGAGCCAGATTCATTGTTTTCAGTTTGAATTGCGCTCTAGCCTCTGGGTAACTGTGCTTTGGCTACATGTGTCAGTAGTAAGTACAAGGCCATTTGTCTACATCTGTGCATTCATCTGTTCGCCTTTCTATCGCCATGAGCGGAGGCATCAGAGATGGCTCGACAGACAACGCTAATGCCAGTTCCGCTGGCGGCACTCATTGTTTCAATGAGAGGATGATGGGTAAAGGAATTGATTGTTGGAGCAACTATAGAACTGGAGAGGTCCAGGAGTCATATACTGACTG